>JASANF010008923.1:0-118202 GCA_030248245.1 Trissonchulus sp. WLG1_4
TTCAGCTTGGCCTTTAGATTTTACTTGAGTATTCTATACTCTTTTTTTGGTAACGAAGCTTGGTCTTTTTGGACAAACGTTCGTCTTTTTAGACCAAGCTTCGTCTTTTAGCATAAACCTTGGTCCTTTTGGACGAAGCTTCGTCTTTTTCTGGTAACGAAGCTTTGTCTTTTTGGACAAACGTTCGTCTTTTTGGACCGAGCTTCGTCTTTTAGGACAAACCTTGGTCCTTTTGGACGAAACTTCGTCTTTTTCTGGTAACGAATGTTCGGTACCAGTAACGAATTGGAAACTTTTTTTTGCAATGTACTGTATATTCTACTCATAAAATTCCATGAAAAAAACCAACGTAAAAAGTATAATGAACCGGGCTTTAAGGTTATCAATCGATATTTTAAGTAGAATCGAATTGGACTTGTGTACGGACAACGGGACATTCGGAGAAAAGGATGAACGGACGTCCGGACAAACTGAACTGCACGGCTGTTCCATTCAAGCTTACGTCCGTTAGCATTGTACCCGCTTGGCCTTCAGCCGTATATATGTCCTTTAATCCAAATCTAAAAGCACTATTTTAGTACAGGTCTTAATCTTAATCCTTAATTGTAGTTGTTCTCGAAGTTGGGGAATAGCTAGAATAGGTAAAGAATAGCTCAGGAATAGCTAACGACTAACGAACATTATTGAACTAATCAAAGTTAAAGAATATCTTATTCTCCAGCTAATTGCGAGTTATTCCTAATCTAGACCAGGAAAAGCTGAAGAATAACCTAATAATTTTTCGAAAAAATTACCAATTTTCAAATTTTTAACAGATTCATATTTACTTGGCTTATGGATCGTTTATTTAGCGTAAAAATAACAAAACAAAAAAATTTAAAAATGGTCGCTTTCGGGTTTCGTTCGTCATCAGCTTACTGACTTGCTCAGTCGAGGCACATTCGGTGAGCGGACGAGAAACAACTCTGCTCTCATAACGAATATGTAGGCGGGGCTTGTTCCTGCTTATTCTCAAGCTCAATTGGCTGTCGGCTTGATTGGATAGCAATGATGCAGCCACATTTTTATTATAGCTGAAATAGCCATTTTACGCCTTGATTAACTTTACCTTCACCTTACCTGTGGGTAAAGTTAGCCTAACTTTACCTGCAGGTAATTTTGAGAATACGGCCCCAGGTGGCTGCTTTATTAGTATACTTCAATAAGGCATACAGTCAAACTTAACCTACTAGAGAGATCGCGAAACCACCATAGAGATTCGATAGAGAATTGAATGGTGACCGAAACATTATCAGTCGATTAAAGGTCTAGGACGCACTTAATTAACAGTTTAACATTTAACCGTTTAACACTGTTATTTTTATGCAACAAGCCCCAGATATAGCCAATCGAACTGAAACTTGCCATAGCCCTAGCCCACAATATGTGTGCGCAAAATTGAATGATCCCGATTTTCAATCTGTAAAATCGAAGGCAGAACGTGAAAAAATGGGCCCACTCAGTTTCGGGCCCACTAAATTTGAGTGACTTTACATTTGGCGTCACTGGACACGCCATGGGTAAAAAATTAAAAAATCATGGAGCTTGAGATCTGATGGTTACTGAAACATGAAAAATAAACTTCGTCAATATTAACAAAAATTTCAGGTGAAGAGACGCTTTGTGAACACAAACAAACGTTTTGTTGCGCATACATAGGTATGATTTACACGTAAAATTGAATTTTTGAGAGCCTCTACATCTAGCCCCCCCCCGTAATGCGGTGTATGCAGTTTTTCTCGAGGTTTTTTAAAGTTCGGAGTTACGTAACTTTTTATAGAATTTTATTCGTGTTAGTAGAATCTGAAGGTAAAAGTGAAAATATAAAGAAGATCTCGCATAAACATTTAAAACTTTTAAAATTTAACTTTTAGCCTTCAAATTTACTGTAACGGCATCTAAGCCTTCGAAAAATTTGAATTTGAATCAAATTTGAAACTCATTAATTCATACGTACATACTGTGCATAGTGCCTACCAGGGTTGGTTTTTTTCCGGGAAAAAATTATGGCCGGAAAAAAACCGGTTTTTTTCAGGTTTTTTTCCGGTTTTTTTCCGAGTTTTTTTCCGATGCCCAAAAATGATGGTAAAGTAGTTCTGAAGTGTAATTTTACATTTTGCGTCTTAGTAACGTCATTATTATTCACTGGTGACTCTTCAATGGTTATTACGCTTCTTCTGGACTAGATAGATGCAATAACTACCATAATAGCAAGTGTTTCTGTTTTAAAATTTGTCTAATTAGTTATGGTGGGGTAGGAAGGAGTGTAGGACTAAGGTGGGGTAAGTTCGCGGTCAGTTTACCAGTTTACTGGGGGGTGGGGGGTTCTAAAGTCGACAGAAGATTGAAAGGTTCTGGCATTGCAAACTGCAAAGTATATTCAAACTCTGCCATTCAGGGTGGGTATGAACCGTTGACCTTTCACCTTTAAACCTTTTAACCTTTGAAGAATTAATGTACTTCGCAATTCAAAATTGAACTCTTAATTTAATTTAAACAATTTTTCCCTAAAATTTTCACAAAAAACGGGAAAACCGCCATATTACATACTTTTCGCAAAAAAAGGGCAGAATTTCGTTTAGAGAAAGGCTTTCTTGACTCAAATAGAACAGTTCAAACCCCTGGATAATTGCCTAAAAGTTTTATTCTGTTGCATTCTGGTTGAATATGTTGATTTGTTCTTGAAATGTACGTGTTCCAATACGAAAATTTTTCCATTAAATATATACATAGATGTATATATAGCCTTAAGCGGATTAGATCGGCGTATGTTTCAATGTTGATCCAATTTCGCTGATTGAATGGAGATCCGTTCTAATTGAGAATGCTAAAAATTCAAGTGAACCGTTGAATTAAATTTATCGTAAAATCAACTTGTTTTTTTGTTGGCCTGTTGAAAGGAAACAGCTGCTCGAGGTTACTTAAGATAAAGTAGTAAAAAAAATAAGCTGGTCCGACGTCACGAAAAATTTGATACTAAAAATTATAACTGTCATGAAATTTTCTAGCACTACTTGCGACTACCTATTAATGAAGCAGGTCTTTATAGTAGTTTATGGCTTACATACAGTATATATAGCATATACAACCCTAGGTAGAGCAGTGATTATAGACACGGTTCATTATATTCTCATACACACCGTGAAAAGGAACGGATAGCTTCATAGCTTTTCAATAAACCGTATATGTCCATGTTCATGAAGGGTTACGCAAATATCAAAATTTGAAGTCAGTATCGTTCCCTCCACCCGTTGCCAACTAGTTCAATAACCTTCATTAGTCACAAAAACGTCTTACTTTTGTTTTTCTAAACGATTTTAAGCATTTTGTGCAAGTTTAACCTCTACTGGACTAACTTATCAGTTTCGAGTTTTTTTCCGTTTTTTTCCGACCCCTCGGAAAAAAACGGAAAAAAACGGAAAAAAACCGTTTTTTTCCGGGAGTTTTTTTCCGGTGCCCATCCCTGGTGCCTACATATGGTAGATTTTGTCATACGAGGTGCAAAAATCGGGTAGATTTTGGCACCCAGCAGGATAGTGCATTTACGTGGTAGATTTTGTAAACGGTGGTGCAAAAATCGGGTAGACTTTGGCATAGTGCATTTACGTGGTAGATTTTGTAAATACGCTGGCGGGCCGCGGCCCGGTTTTTGAGGGGTCGGCCCGGCCCGCCAAACTTTTCGGCCCGCGGCCCGCCACCGGCCCGGCGGGCCGGTGGTGGGCCGGGCCGCGGGCCGGGCTGGGCCGGTGATGGGCCGGGCCGCGGGCCGCGGGCCGACCAGTAATAAAATTGGAAATTTCACAAAATTGCACGAAAAACGGTCAAAAAGGCTAAAAATTGTATAAATAGTCTAACACTATCTAACAAAATGACTTTTCCCTGAGCCTACCTATGTACTTTTGAATTGAATTTTCAAGAAATTTCTAAATTGTTAATGTTAACACATGTATGACCACACATGTAGTTGAGTGGGAATGGGGGGGGAAGACCCATCTCCAAAATTTGGTGTTAGAGGAGAGATGGGGGTCCCACCAAGAGTAAAACAGGGGAGAAGGTTCCGTCGCGAGCAAAACTTCCACCCAAAATTTACCACCCAACAGGCGGGGTAAATAAATATCTACACTCTGCCGCATTCTCATATGAGTGTTTATGTGTTCGAATTAGCTTATAGTCGCGTTTTTCGAAAGTTTTGGCTTTTTTGGAAAAATTTGGCATTTTTTAAACTTGGCCCGGCCCACCACCGGCCCGGCCCGGCCCGCGAGCACAGAGGTCGGCCCGGCCCGGGCCCGGCCCGCAAAAGTTCCTTAAGGAACTCTAGCAAAAAGTACTTAGAATTGTTACAAAAACAACGAATAGTGATTCTATGAGGTTGGTTCTACATCGCTACTGTCGAATAAAGCCATAAACTGCAAACGCACATGTTAGCATTAGCTAAATTTATTATATAAGTTAAAACAGACAAACACATCATGAAATAGGACAAGCCTAACGTATGGCAACTACGAAAAATTTGCACAACTATTTCCAAAATCAAACAAAATGAAAAAAATTAAATCCATTCACATTTCCGTTGCTAACTCAATTCAAATCCTACTCTTTTCCGATATCCCACAGACCAAAATTTACAGAATTTTGAAAGTAAAACGCTGCCTTTGAACGAAGATTTCACAAGTTTGAAATAGTTTTTGAGTTTTAGCAGTTCGAAACCTGAAAATTAGTTTCCAGTGTGAAGTAAGATAGGCCCCCTACAGTACTTAAAGGGATTTACGACAGCTCATTGCCGGCCCAGTAGCTCAACGGTAGAGCGCTGGTCTGCAGATCCAGAGATGGGTGGTTCGAATCCCCCCTGGGTCATTCTGATGATGATGCTGTCTTTCTTTCGGTAAGAATCCCCCTTTCCCTTTCTTGACATGGCGAGGCTTCCATGCCGAACTCCGAATCCCCTGGTCGTGGTCTGAGTGAGGTAGCGTTGGGCTGTTGGGTGACTAGTCGCACCCCATTAGACTGCGAATGGGCATGGGCAGAGTGGTGGTGAGTATATGGAGGAATGAGATATCCGGTTGTAGCTTAGCAGTGGAGCCGCTCCTTGTCCCGGCTAGGAGTGTGAGCTTATCAGTCCCTGGCAGTGTTCGCTGATGATGAGGTTAGGGAGCGACCTCGCGACACTGGCCTTATAGAGAATGATAGGGACGGCTCCCGGCGGCACTCCCCCACTCCGGGCTGCCCATAGCTTGTAGTAGCGGTGCACAGCCCAGGGAAACTTCGGGCCGAAGTTTACTAGAAGGGGAGGGATGTGAAGTAAGATAGGCCCCCTACAGTACTTAAAGGGATTTACGACAGCTCATTGTCGGCCCAGTAGCTCAACGGTAGAGCGCTGGTCTGCAGATCCAGAGATGGGTGGTTCGAATCCCCCCTGGGTCATTCTGATGATGATGCTGTCTTTCTTTCGGTAAGAATCCCCCTTCCCTTTCTTGACACCAGAGGACTAACTGCACCTCAAGACATAAGACGCATTTTAAAATTAAAATAATTTTTTTCAATACGTTTTTACAACCTCATCAGATGCACGGAGTTTTCTGGTATCTATTTTTTATTCCGCCTAGAGGCGGAATAATTGGAATCACTTTTGGGCGCCAAGAGTACACAAGCGGTGCTGCGAGCCACCACAGGCTCTATGCTTACCACAGGCCTAATATAGGGAGTTTTTTTCCTGCCAATGGGGGCCTAAAATTACAAAACCAACTCGAAACAAATACCAAACGCTCTATTGCTAATCTATAATAGCAGTACTTCATTTTACTGAAAATTTTTTAACTTTTAAGTACGTATATATATTTTTTCAGACGATTTTTAATCTTTTACGCGCGGCCCCCCCTGGATGTCTGGAGCTTGACGTACAGCTTGGGGAGTGGCCAACCAATCCGATATTTATGCAAATTACTCATGAACTTGAATCCAATCAGTAGCCTGGCAGGCTACATACAGAACACGACAGCCAATCAGTTTGCAATGGGTGGAGCGTAGCACATTATGCAAATTAGTTTCACAGTCAGGGTCAATCAGTTAGTAAGTGGTCATTCAGTTTATTGACGTGCCGTTGCCAGAAGCAGTTGCACGGCAAGAAGAAGGAGCAAAGATATAGGTACGGTGACACTTCCCGTGTCACACAATCCGGTGCGGGTCGATTATCGAAAAAACAGCCATTTCAGACAGGATATATGAGGGAAACAGACAGACAAGACCACAAGGTACAAGTAACTACCTAACTGACCGGCAAACGGCGAACTTCAAACTCAGGCAACCAGTTGATTCTAGATCCAATATCAAAGTAAAGATGATGTTCATTGCACACCAGTTACCGCTAAACGACAGCATATACTCTAGTGCCGCATTAGTGAATTGCTGTCAGTATGTTTCAAGTTTCAACTGCTATACGAAATAGAGTAGGCTGGCGTGTCGTAGCCCGCAGGAACTTTGGTTTTAGAAGCTGGGGCAAAAACGGTGAACGCATGATAAGGTAAAGTTGGACTACTGACTTTTCCAGAATTTCGTTTAATTTTAATTTCGCTTTGGCAAAAAACAGAACCCGGATTCCCTGATGTGACCAATAAACTGAGTTAACCTTGGTTTGCTTTGGTCAAAGAGTGACTGTTTAATGTGGACAGCACACTGAAATAGTTTTTTTCTGCTTCCACCACAGCGCATGCAACTGCAGTTTTTTGCCTAATGCACTTGCCCCGATGTGGTCAACAAACTAAACTGTGTACATAGGTAGGTATGTACTATGTAGGTTAGGCTAATTAGGAACCTGTTTGTCCCATCCTAATGGCCCATAAGAGTATGGACCTATGGATGAATCGACCTTAATTGCTAATGTAGGATGATCATTTTTGTTTAAATTGAATTTTTGATAAATATCTTGGAACAAGAGTGCATAATAAGTAAAGTAAAAAGTATAAAGTAGTGCATAAAGTATGACACTCGACCCATTCCTGGCAGGGGTCAGAATGACAACCTGCGACCATTGACTCTAAAAACAGGCCACGCATTGGACCATAGTACCCCCTCCACAGATTGGACCCCGGTTCAACACTCGGCATGGGTACCCCCCACAAACCCACCCCGGTCCAAAACTTGGCAGGGGTACCCCCCCCCCACAAATTATGCACTCTTGTTTGTGATATCTGCGCCACCACGGCGGAATTTGTCCCTTTTAGGGACCTACTTGTTTGGTTTCGGACCACTAAAAATTAAAAACCTCATTTTTTCAAACTTAAAAGTATATCCCTAATACAAAAATTTGTTCTAAAAAATGTTTACCGTAAAATAGTTACTTCAAATCATAAATATGCTATAGTTATAAAAACAGCACATAATAAAATAAGCATATTAACCATAACCTAATCACAGAGTATTAATTAAAAGCGACATGATGTTATAGCAAACAGTTACATTACAAGCACCCGTGTTCCACCAGTTTATGCTAAAAGTGCACACAGGAAAACAAAAAACAGAAAAGCTAAAGTCAGACCAGAAATTGCTGAACACTGAGACAAAACAGGTGGCGTGATTTTTTGTGACTACTCGCTCTAACTCTTGACGCTTGCAATTCGTTTTGATCGTAAACAAATGGCATGACTTTTGTCAGACTTTTAGACAAAACAAAACATTCCATTAAGAAAAGAGCAATTAATTTTCCATTGCGAAAAGAGCAATTAATTTCAGTAATTAGGAGGACAGCACGCAGCTGCTAAATGACGCCACCTGCTTTACCTCAGTGTTCCACATTTTTTGGTCACACATTAGAATATATAATTCGACCTATCTGTTTGGTCATTCTAGAATTAACCAAAGTCAAACTTAAAATTTCTATTTTCTTTGCAATGTATATATTAATATTCTAATTACTTCACTTTCACTACCAAATTTATGCTAGAATTATCCTTGAGACATAATTAAAAATTTAAAAGTAAATTTTTATCCAAAGTGTAAAATACAAAATATATACTGTTTTAAAACAAATCATTAGTTGCACTTCCAAGTTGAAGTCAATTTATAGATACAGCCATTTGTAATTTTAGCAGCGTAAAAAATTTGGAATCAATCACGCCGATATTATAAAACTATTTCTTTATATTTTTCAAATATTATTAAGATTGCAATATTTTTTTTGAATTCCTATAAAATATACTACTGTAAGTCAGAATCGACACACAGTAAAGACAAAAAACATTTGCTTTTGAATTAGACAGTAACGGCAATAATACCCACACATTGATTATAGAGTAAAATAACCGTAACTGTACAATACATAGTACAAATCGGACACGGAAAACCACACCAAGATGCTATTACATTTTGTATGCTGCAAAATGGATACATACAAGATCTAAATTTTCCACATTTTATACAGTCTAAATTTTGTTCATAAGAAAGTGAACTATGTATATTTTTTTCACATATTATATACTAGGTTTAAGTAATGTGCGCAGCGGAAACTGAAAAATTTAACCATGTCTTTCTGTAATGAGGAAAGCAACAATTATTATTAAAGGCTTTGCTAAACTTCATACGAATGCGATAAACTTTTTTACCTTGCTTACTTAACAATAAGTTAAGCAGATTAGATGACAATATTTGCACATCTAATTATCAAAACTAAGCGTGAAATAGACACGCCGCATTCCTTAGGAAGGAAGGAAAAGTTAACACACAAATTGATGATTAATTCTTCACAGAGCAAAGTAAACGCGGTCGTAATATGGAATAGATTAGGGTAAAAAAAGATAGAAAGGAATACACAAAACATGTGTTTGGCTTTGGAATTTAGTAAATAATTCATGTCACAATTAATTAATGAAAAATTTTAGTTTGCCAGTGCCTAAAGATTGTCACAATACTTAGTTTTACCATTAAAAACACGTATTTACTGGCTCAGGTAAAACTTTCAACTATTACAAAAACACTTGTATCACACTAACTGTCATACAATAATAATAATTATTATTATTAAGTCTCAGGATAACAGTTTACAAGTTTACAATGGAAACGTTGATGAAGTATAATTTTCTGAACACTCGTCTGAAATTCTGTCTGCTCTTGCAGTTAAATAATTATTCTTTTCACCACATCGATTCATACTTACACACGTACCAGTGCTAATGTATATAATTAGCAGATTTTTCAAAACCATGCCAACTGAGCGGTAAAACGGCTTGTATTAAGTATGAATCGACCCTAAACACTGATCTTGATCATGCATGTCTCAATTCAACAAACGAACAGTATCAAATCAGTCCGGCCTTTTTCCGGCATTTAATCATGATAGCACGCAGGCTGAACTGCTGACGAGACAGACGGCGAACAAGCTGAAACACAACAATCACATAACTCAGAATTCTGGGTAAAAGTACTCAAGCTTATTGTCGTTTATCACACGTCACAACACTCAGAATAGATACCCTGAAGACCAGCATGCACGGGGGCAATCGGCAGGGGGGGTGGTTCGTGGCTTTGATTTTTTTCCGACGACTGTCTGAAAATTCTCGCATAATTTTTTTTCTTTTCTCTTTTCTGGGGCAGTTTTTTGCTAAAAAATAGGTAAAATTATAGCAATTATTCTGTTTTTTACTAAATTTTAGGGTACTTTGTTGGCCATCAGAATGGGAGGGGACTGTCCGCTCTCTGAGGGTGTAGAGGTGTCGATAAATATATATATACCCTTTTACCCCCCCCCCACCGTATGTGCATCTATGAACCACTAGCTTCACAGAAACGGGCTTGACGACTAATCGTGAGGAAATATATATCAGGCAACTGTGAACAATTAAAACTTATTTAAAGGTTATTATTTGAAACCAATTTTCCATCTGATAGCTAATTTTCACAGAAACCGCTAAGCCGGTTTCATACAAAGACTAATAAGCTATATTTGCGAAAGCACCGAAACTGTGCACTTCGGAACCGTAAGAACACGGATTATTTCAACCATAGAAAATAACAATGTCTGTTCTTAAGGCATCAGCAGCCAATCAGATTTCAGTTAGCTCAAGCGGTAAGCGGACCTTCTACAGACGCTTACAGGTTTACTGGTGCACTACGGGCTACAGTCATGCTTTGAGTACAAACAAATAGTGCTTACGTATATTCAGACGTGCGAACTCGAGTTTTATGTTTTACCTTTAAATATACATCCAAATCTACTCTGCGTTCTTCAAGTGCCTTTCCCAGGAAATATATTGCATCCTCCAGAGCATTGTCTTCGGCAAAACAGCGTAGCAATCTGAAATTGGTGCACTTAATACTTACTACTTGCTACTTACCACTTACTGCTATTACTACCAGTCATGAAAACAATCAAGCACTGATTCATAACTTAATTAAGCGTTGCTGACTATGTAATGTGTGGTGTCACTACATCTGAAAATAAACCCACTCTAAAGGAAGATCTTATGCAATAATATGTATATTAGATAGATTGTAATATGAAGACTAATCCTATCTCAACATGCAGATCTGATACGCTAATTAGATAGCTGATTATTGTAATAACATGCAATATTGCAAACAGTAAGAGTTATGCAAATTAGTTATACAAAGATGGATGGGAATATGCAAATTCAAATCAGATGAAAAATATACTATGCAAATTAAATATTATTTCAGCATGCAAATAAACCTTTTAATATGCAAATTAGCTGATTATCTATTTCTAGGCGTCCTGTCCATAGAATGGTGCAGCTATATAAAGATGGATCTGCATATACAAATTTCTATGATGCGGATTTTACTACTCAAGGTTATCGTTGTCACAATATTTTAATAATATCAAGAGTGCATAATAAGTGCATGAGTGCATATCTTATTATGCACTCAGGATAATATGCAAATGAGGTGTTTTTTAACTAGCAAGTAATATGAGCGGGTTTGTGCAAGTAATAATAGGTGTTTTTTTAATATGCAAGTATAGATATGAGGTGTTTTTTTAATATGCAAGTAATATGAGGTGTTTTTTAATATGCAAATTAGCAGAAGCAGACGCACTGTCGATAGAGTGGGGCCGTGGTGTCGATGGCTTCGTCGATCGGCAACTCCTCCGAGCTGTTGGCGCTGGCCAGGATTTTGTCCACCTCCTCCTTTTTGTTCTCGTAGTCCACCATCGATTGCTCTAGGCGAGTCTGAGAATCAGAAAAAACATGTGGGCACGGTTTCATAAACAATGAATCGCGATTCATTAGTAACACTGATGCAACATCGAAAGGGGAGTATATATAACTTCGCTTTTACACAATATTTCTGCTAGAAATTTTTTTGACAGGTTGCCAATGTTGTATAACATATTGTGTTAAAATCTCAAAAAGGTCGCGTTATCTATTGAAAAATATAGCTAACATGAAGTCATTCATTAGTTGCAAATTAGTGAATTTTCTCAAGCCATTAATATTTAGAACAACTGAATGAATTTGAATTAGCTAGATTTTTGACTGCATCAAGAAAACGTAATAACATTTTTTACCCACACATCATCTAACATATTGAAGATATGTCGTGTAAGTTTTCAACAAAAACGTTACGTAAACCCAAAGTTATACCTCGTTTTCTAGCTCACATCAGTGTTACTAATGAATCGCAACTGATCTATTATGAAAGCGGGCCCTGGCGGTTTGAAAAATAAAAAAAACTGTAAAATGTACCACAACAAGCGTCCAAATCCCAACAAAAAATAGCCACTAGTGATTCATCTCTAATTTGAAAAAGCTGTAAGCTGAAAATATTAACAAAGGTTATCATAAACCTTGAACAAAAATCTCAACAACTGAGAAGTGAGAAAAGTCATTTTAAGGAACAATCTTAAAATTTAAAAGTATGAAGTAATAAAGGACAAACGGTTATAGTAGTTGCAAAATGATATTGAAATAAAAAAACTTGCGTTTACAGACATAATATCACGCATGTTGATTCAAAAATTACAAAATAAAAAACAAGCAATCAGTTTCCAACAACAAACTCTGGCTATTAGCACAGCAACTTAGTTCAAATTATATTGAATTCAGTTAATCAAGAAGTACCAACAGCGTAACCGCTAACGTGAAGATGACTCAAGCAAGATCACTACAAAATAACGGTTACTAAATTGAAAAAGATGAAAGTATAGTTAATTACAGTAATTAACTAACCTTTATCTAAAAAGTCATTAAATATAACTGCTAAATTATTGTAAAGTATCAAAACGACTGTATTTGTACGAGTCCGCAAAAGTCTTGTATACACATTGTGACAAACCGATGTCACATCGAATACAAGCGTGAAGAAACTCATAAATTGCTCTATGACGATACCAAAATCGTTACTGCACAATTTTAAGGACTGAAAATCCACAGTAACGAGGAACGATCGTCAAATTAATTACGTATATACATTATTCAATCTTTTATTAGATTAGAATTACAGTTGTTATAGACCAAATCACGTACAACAAAGATTGATCAATTAATTACCTGTTCTTGTTGCAATCGTTCCAACATGGAGTTTAATTTGGCTTCTCCGCGTTTAAGCTCCTCCTGCGTATTTTTGATTGACTGCAGCTCTGCCTGAAAAGGAACAAAAATAATATTAATTTTTTTGGACTACAAAACAGTTAACCTCACAACTAAAAAATGTCACAATACGATAATTCAAACAATAACTACATCATTTGACTCTTCCGGTGGAATGCATAAAGGTAGTCTTAGCTCAGTCTTGCTAAACGCAGTCAAGGGCAACGTTCTAAACTATGTAATACGTGTAGAATTTTTCGTTGTGATGTTCTAACTTACTGAAATAGAACGCCTTAGAATTGAAACTGAAATAGAACTGGTTTTAACGTAAGACTACCTTTATGCATTCCACCCTTCATGTCTAAGCCACTTGAAGTCTACATCTAATCGACTTACAATCAAATCTACTAAAACTACAATTGACTACACTACACCCAATTTACTCAAAATCAGAAATCGACTTAAAATCCAAACTACTAAAAAAACAAAAAAATTGATATGTTTACAGCGACTTACCCGTCTAACATTGAGAACATCCATCAATTTCCGTCTGACCCTGTCCTCGACGGCGGAAATAAGTGAGGCCCGAATGTGCTCTGGTCCAATGGTTCCGCTGCCTAGAACAAAATAAGAAGTTTTTAATTCCAAACCAAGATTACAGTTCATTCATACATGCATCAGGATCATTCTTGTGATCCCGGTACTAATAAACCAAGAGTACATAATAGGGAAGAGTATGACATTAATATGTACTATAATGTTATGTACTCTTGCCCTGATAGCGCAAAATACCCTAAATTTTCCAAAAGTTTCAAAATTTTACTCACTTTTGGTCAAATTTTCCTGATGTCCCCCCAGACCCTCGATTTTTCACCCCCTCGTACATACATGCTGATACAGTATATACAATCAGTTCGTTCATCACGCAATCAGCCAATACAATCATGCAGTTTAACACCAAAAGTTTTTCTTGCACCTTTGCATAAATTACATTTACATGCGGATAAGACTAACGCTATAAGCTTCCATAAATCTAGTAAATCTAGTTAATGATATAATTTATGAATAATGGCCCTTGAAATTCTGTAAACATTCGTGCTGACGTTTCGACTTTTGCGCCAACATGTGAAAGTATGCCTATTTTGACAGAAGAATATAGTATGCCGGTTAGTTGATGAATTTCAATTCTCACTTCGATCAATTTTTTTAATCAAACTAAACAGACTTAACTATGCACGCTAATGTTTAATCCGTTTAGTCCAGTGGTAGTTTTGGAATGGGGTCAGACTAAAATTAAGCCGTTGAATTATTTTAACTCGTTTAGTCCGTTTAACCCTATTTGCCATTCCAAAACCTTGGACTAAAATAAATCCAGTCCGTTTAATCCTGTAAAGGAATTGGCCCAAAGTCATAACAGCATAACAGTACCAGTGCTAAATTGTGACTGATAGGGAGGGGCGGGTTGTGAAGTGGGGGTGGAGGTGGGAGGGGGGACAGGGTAGGCTGGCTGGGACGGGTATGGGACCGAATCACCCCCTGAAAACAAAACAAATTAGTTCTAAATTCATGCGTTTGTGAATGGCACTATTTTTAATAGAAAAAACCCTACCTAAAACAATTATCAATGTGCACACATATTCACAATAATAAGTGTGAAAAACTAGATACTAAACGATACCAAAGTGAAGACACGCTAGAAAGTCATGGAAAGCAATGGTCACAAGGCATTGACAGGAAAGAAGAAGATGATTAAAATAGTATAATAAAATAAGCATAAATATAAATATGAAAACTATGCTTCGGAAGTTACGTTACGTCAAAAAATGATCACAAAAAGCCTAATATTTTGAAGGGTCAATTATTGCGTAAAATTCGGTTAGTAAGTAGTTATATACTCATAAACCACCTTGTACACTTGTCCAATAATTACAATAATGTTCACGACCATAGATGCACATTGGTGGGAGGGTATGCACCCTCCCCCGCCCCCCTGAGGGGGTCGGCACCCCTAGTCAGACATCCGATACCCCCCTCGACCCGCCACCCCCTCTCTGACGGCCAAAAAAGTGCCCCAAAAATGCGTAAAAACTTTAAAAATGGCAAAATTTTTTCGCCGGCGGCCAAAAAAGTACCCGAAAAATTAGTTAAAAATTGTGAAAAATTTTCGGCTATCGCCGAAAAATGACGAAAACTAGGAACCACCTCCCCCCCTTCCGCCAGGGGTCGGGAACCTCCTCTTCACCGATTCCACCGTGCATCTTTGTTCACGACAGTGGCAACACTTATTTCTTCAAAATTTCTGTGAATAAATTTTGTACTACAACAGCAAAATTAAAATTAAAGTTAAAAGACTACTAAATTCCTGCAAACCCCCGCGACTAACCCGGTCTGTACGTGGGATAGGGTGGGTTGGGTGTGGTGGCAGGATTGCTGTTGGTTGGCGTATTGTATCCGGTGTAGGGCTGATAGCTGGTGGGCTGGGGCATCGGCATATAAGGGCCACCCCCGCCGCCTAAAAAATAAAAAACAAACAAAAACTAAACAAGTATATAAAACTAAAAAATAATATTTTTGACTTTGACATTAACGTACAAGCCTGTAAATGACAACGATTCATAACAAATTACATAAAAACACAAAATAGTTCCTGTTTCCCCAAGCATCCAACACACGTGCCTAACTTCCAAATTTAAAAAAAATTAGAAACGTATAAAAGAAATTAAAAAAACAGGTGAACAGCCAATCACTGACTAGGATAAGCCGGATATCCCGTGCTCTGGCCGTAGGGTTGGGAGCCGGCGCCTGGACCAGAGGACCGAGCGAAAACCGGGCAGGTCTCGGAGAATATGATGCTCAGAATGTGCAGCAGGCCCAACAAGTCGGACTGAGGCTAAAAAAACAGTCACAGATTATATCGAGCGGCAGTTGCAGTGCAAAGCCAAACAGCATTTCTAAAGGAGCTGTTCACAAATTCGAACAGATTAAGGGGATTAGATTAGCTGACTTAGTTATAATCACTCAACATAGAATAGCTTGTATGTAGCATCTTTCTGAGAAATTACATGTTTTATTATGCAATGAAATCAGAGGAGTCTGTTTATAATTCAGCGTTTTTTTTTTGGGCCAAACTGGTGGCCATGGCCACTAAAATTATGGATTGGCCACTAAAAATTTTGGGCTGGTGGCCAATCTGGCCACCAAAAAGTGAAGTTTAAAATGAAGAATGTGTTTCAAAATCAGAAAAATCGCCCGGCTTGGGGCTCTCGCCCCCAGACCCCCTTGCAGGCTATCAATACACACAATGTATGTATGCTGCACATTCTTGACTCTTGAGGTTTAATGATTACGCACTGTCATCTGAGTCTGCTCCATTGTATCGCGCTAGTTATTTCGGTTTCGTTAACAGCAATATTAATTTTTGTTGTAAATACTTGTTGATTTTTATCATTGACTTGTGGGGGGGCTATCTGAATAAGTGAATTTTAGGTTCTGCTATATTCTCAAAGTTACACGCAATGAGCACGCGCAAAGACACATCGCACATGTAAACAAGCAAAGTCCAATGCAAAATGGGCATTGAAATTTTGAACCTAGATTATCACTGCGTGAAATGAAACCTGCTGCGCAGCATATGATAATCTCTGATTTTGAGCTCCAGTTAAATCGATTTATTTAAGTCCCTGCAAAATTGCAGCTAAGCCTCAGTTAAAAAGTTTTGAACTAAATTTTAAGCGCCAACTGCTGTATGCTTCATTGGTGCCAATTTCTTAAACTGACATAGGGTACGTAACAAATTTAAGTCTCAGCTAAATCTGTTTACGTTATGTCTTGTAATGCAATACGTTTCATGGGTTCATCTTCATATATACATTGATGTTGAATCCTGCTGCTGCTAGTACGTACGTCATACGTATCCTGCGGAGCATGTTTCTCACTTGCATGAAAAAACAATATGCAAATCTCGAATATGCAAATGAATGATAGCAAAAGTCTAGTAAATGCAAAGCCAGGTACGTATGTATTTGCAGCAGACAAAATGGCAGACACACTTGGAGCGCACACTCACGTTCACCTACACCCGCACAATCACACGAGTCAAAACATACAAAAACGCACACACAAAACCTTCCAAAATACACGTTATCAACCGACAGACTCATTCTAAAGAAGCCTGCTGCGCTGTGGCGCAGCAGGAAAAATGGAAACTAAAGGTTCTATTACAAATTAAATTGTACTGGTAAATCAAGAGCAGTTCCTTATTATTGTCCTTCATCAAAGCCGATCCTTCATCAAACTATCAAAGCCGATGCTTGTGTATATACACGAGTGTACATTATGCTGCATTTACTTGTGTAATATATATATATACACTGTAACGTGACGTTGCCCCTTTCGATTTACCTTTCCTGTCTTCTGAAAAAAAAATCTGATACGTCTCCAATTGACCAAATTCGACCAATCAGAATCAACCAAAGATTTTCTGCAACTTTTTTCTGGGGGCTGCGGCCCCCAGACACGTTGCGACTTTGTGGGTTTGTCTTTCATGACAGCATGTGTAGTATATAACAAGGGCGTACCCAAGGGGGGAATGGGGGAATTCCCCCCTCGAAATTTTTTCCTTGTGATTTTTTACCCAAGGTTCCCCCTTTGGTTTTATGATCCTTTGAATTCGTGGTTTGTAATGTCAAAAAATTTTGTAAACTTTCCACATTTGCCTCTGGGTTAGGTAATTTTCAGTGTTTTTAACTCAGTAAATTTTTAACGCATCTTTCACATTGGCCACTAAATTTTTGCATTGGCCACTAAAATTTTGGGTCTAGTGGCCAGCTGGCCACCAAGAAAAAAATGAAAAAATAAACCCTGTATATAATTACGAAAAGTTACAATAATGATGATAATTCTAATGCACGCTGTGAATCTAGCAGCCTGTACTTAGGTATTGACGTTAGCAGGGGCGGTTCCAGGCGGGGGGGTGCAGCGTGCAGGGGGTGTGCACCCCCCCTTTTGGTCGAAAGGGGGGGGGTGCAGCAGCTAAATGTCTTAAAGTGCCGGCCGCAATGCAACAAATTTTTCCCAAAAACCAAAAATTCGCTAGCTTCTGGGGGCTGCCGCCCCCAGACCCCTGCTTTATATAATATGTTGCAATGACTTTCTCATCAATTTGAGGATTAGCAGTGTTTATGATAGACTTTGTTTGTTCACGCGTCAACTCTGATGACTTCTTGTGTCGCTTTACTACATATGTAATCCGAAGGTTTGTAGTTGGTCCAAATCCCAACCCACTAGGTTTCACTTTCACAGTATCTCTTTGAGCAAGAAGAGACTAAAGTGACATGTTTACAATACACGAGTTTCAGTACAGTAGCCCACCAATTATTATCAAACGGCGTCGCTAAATGGGTGCCACAAGTCTACGGGAAAGTACCTGGAGTTTCTGAAGGGCATGTCGATGCTGCATGTGCCTTATGGTCTCTCCTCCATGGTGTAGTCCAAGGGCGTAGCCAAAAGTCCCAAACGAAGTTTTTTCCCAATGAATTTCTACACAAGGGCCCCCTCTTTGGTTTTTATTGCCAGCAGAAAAAAAATTGAGGTACGTCTCCAATTGACCAGATTTGGCCTAAAAGTCAAAAAATTCTAGAACTTTTTTCCGGGGACTGTCGCCCCACGCCCCTGCAACCTTGTGGCTTAGTGGTAATGCGTGTATATAATTGCTGATTTACCTATATTTACTTAGACGTTAAAAACTACGAAGGAACGCAACATAATGCGAAACTGAAATATCACGACACATTTAGGTCTGTAACGTAAACTTTTTTGAAAATCTAAAAATTTCTCAGCCTCTGGGGGCTGCCGCCCCCAGACCCCTGCCAGCCAACTGCTTAGTGCTTAATTGTAGTTTTAATGTCACTGTTAACGCCACAATGTACTCAAACTGATAGCGTAACAATGCGAAACCATATTAAGAACTGAAAAAATTTCGAAGCTGCACCCCCCCTTTTTCGAAATCCTGGAACCGCCCCTGGACGTTCGTTATTGCACTGTTTTTTCAGTGCAATAGCAATAGTGCAATTTTTCATAGCATACCTGTGTTTTGCACAGGTATGCTATGCTATAAGTATATGGTTTACATGTTTCCATTCGTGCAAGTAGGGCAAGTAGATGCGTCCGGCCTGGTCGACGTGCTGGCTGGGCCGGATGGTCATGTCGGGCGTGGGCTTGACGTGGCAGATGGGCGGGTGGTAGGGGTGCGTGTCCAGCACGTAGATCGCCACCGGGATGTTGTATGTCGAGCCTAACACAACAATATATATCAGTGGGGAGGGGGTGCCACCACACACCGAAGAGTTCCGCAGGGAAATTGAACACAAGGGGATTGGTTTTTATAACCGGCTAAAAAATTTTTGCTGTTGAAAAACGTTATATACCAAAAATTTCAATAATTTTACCGCCCCCCACACTCGAAAATTCATTCTGAATCCGTCCCTCAAGTGAATGTTAATTTAAGTTTACTGTGGACACAGACAGACATTTAACTTGTTACACGCAGGGTTTTGTCGTGGACATAGACAATCACGTTTTGCTTATATCAACTTAACTATCCACTTCAAGAAGTGACAGGCAGGAGGCAACTAATGTCACCCAATTCTTTACGAAAGCAGGAAGACACACATCTGCTGCCGTGGGGGCTGAATTTTTTTGTGAAGGGGGCGAGAACCTCACTTTTGGTTGTCCTCCCTTTTTACGGTTCTCGACCCCCCCCGCTTTCGTATTCGTAAGCATCGTAAAACTTGCGAGCAGATACTGATTTGCAGTTTTGTGAGTTAATTCTGCCAACATACCCCCTTTTGGACTATGGATTAATTGGCGAATGGTTGCAGTTAAGGCATGGAATCATGTTTGCAAATGCAGTTATATATAGTGAGTTATACATTATATATATATATATATATATATTATATATATATATATATATATTATATATATATATTATATATATATCATATATATATATATATATATATATATATATATATATATATATATATATATATATATATATATATATATCATATATATATATATATATATATATATATATATATATATATATATATATATATATATACATACTAAAGCTACTAGAGTGGTACTAAACATCATAAGCTGGGTTTTTTGCGCAAAAACGTTCGCAACAGCGAAAAAAAAGAAGAGCTCGTAAGGTCTATGTGCAGATGTTTGTGGTTTCGTCGAAAAACGTTTCCTATACGTCCCCAATTGACCAAATTTGGCCTAAAAATTGAAAACTTCTCCCACCTTTTCTGCTCCCCTATGCCCGGACAAGTGCACCTTTGTTACTTGATGTTTCTAGTGACTGTAAATGGGACACATTTTTTTCCATGTATCATCACCCCGATTGCATGTAACACTGATAGACAGTATAATTATAACAGTTGTCGGAGCCGGAGGTGACATAATTAAGAAACATTTCAAAATGTTAGCATTTTCAAGTTTAACTTGGTCATTGGCCGGGTCTTCTGAAACTTCTTTACGGCTGAGCATCGATTGCGAAAAATTACGTAAAATTCTCAGGACGGCTCCATAAATTTAAATAAAAATGTCAAAATTGTTAATTTTTGGCCAACAAAGGGTGAAAGTTGCTTTAGTCTTAATCCTGTATACGAGGAATAATGTTTTAATAAAATTAAAATGTGAAGTCTACTGCATTAAGTAACAAAAGTAAGTCTGCAAAAAAAATTTGATATTGCCAAAAAAATTTCAAGCTTTTCGCAGAATTTGCCAACGAAAACTTGCCAGCAAAAAAAACCCCAGATCCAGATTATAAGTAACGCCACCCGCTTTCAAAACGAAAAAATGTCAGAACGCGATAGTCCAGCCAGGCTTATATACGACTTATATACCACCCTGACTTTGAACCCTTATATATATATATCCCCCGTATAATCGTGGCAGTGGTTTGCCGTTTAGATAAAAGCACCCAAGTCACGGTTTTTTTGCTCAAATTTGTGCTCATTTGAGCATTGGAACATAAAAATGAGCATTGAAAAATAAAAATGAGCATCAAATGAGCATTGCTGGTATTGCCCAAAGACGTCGCCAGAAGGAAAAATTTTGAAGCTCAAAAAATTTTCAGTCATTTCATACAATGGTCCCCCCTTTGGTTTGTTGGTCGGTCTGAAATTTTTTCGGTATGTCCCACATTGACATAATCAGGCTGGAAACGGTTTCTCCATTGAAGTCGCCAAGTATATACGAAAACTAAGTTCATATCCCCTTATGCTTATAATATAGTTGATCTCAACTTAAGTATCCAGTAGTGTCGGTAATGTCTGGACAAGGGCGTAGCTAGGTGGCATATGTCTCTCTTACGTCGGCGAGACGAAAAAATTTCAGACTTTCGAAGTAGCGGACAGTCTATATACGGTGATTTTTACTCAAAAATGTGTTTTACCTGCATGGTTTCAAGAGGTCTGTCTTATAAATTCTGCATGTTTTATTGGTGGCTGCCGCAGTACCGCCCCTAACATTCTTCAATAACTGCTACGCTGATATTTTTAAAAAATAGCCGAAAGTGCGGCCCACCCCCAACGAAATTATTCCCAGTCAATTTTTACACAAGGGTCCTTCCCCCCACATTGGTGTTTATAGCCCAGGAGAAAAAATTTCCGATACGTCTCCAATTGATCAAATTTGGCCTGAAAATAAAAAAATTCGAAATTTTTTTTCTAGAAGTTGCTGCCTGCAGACCCCTGCAGCTCTACGGATTACTATTCCCTGTTAGTATATTTCATAAAAGATTATTCATGTATAGACCACACGACTACACGAGTATAGCAGGCGGGGAAAAAACCCGCATTTTCGTATTTCGTCATGTAGCTCATAGACTATACGTTTTCACGGGAAACCAAAACATCTCCAATTTTTTACTGGGGACTGCTGCCTCCACATCCCTGCAAAGTGTAGCTTACTGATCTTGCGTTTCTACTGCGAATTTAGTATTAAAACTGCGAAAAAGATAGTACTGCGATTTAGTATTCAAACTGCGAAGAAGTGCATTTTAACCTCTTACAAGAAATCGAATGATCATCCCCCCAAACTTCTTTGCGGGAACCGTCCTTCCCCTTAAAATAGTTTACGTCGCCCCAGATCGGCCTCAACCCCCATAAATTGTCCTTTTAAAAATAGTGTAGCACCCCCTTTTTTCCGGTTGACGAAGAAGAATTTGTAAGCAAAAGACTACATACGTGTTGTTTTGACAATGCAACACGGCGAAAAAAAACGTTAAAAAATTTTGAGCATTCGAACTTAAAAATGAGCATCGAAATTTTAAAATGAGCACAAATTGAGCATCGGCCGTTTTGAAAAAAAAAACCCTGAGTCCCTGACTTAAGTTCGATTTTGCCTTGTTTCGATATGCTAACGCGTATATACAAAAATATTATAATACCTCTATAGCTGACTGGAATGGTTCCGGAGAGCGACAAAACCTGTCTCTGACTGCCATCAGGAAACACTGGAAAAAGCAACAGTTCGAAATAAACATTATATATATATATATATATATATATATATATATATATATATATATATATATATATATATATATATATATATATATACACCACATGTATTAAACATAATGTATTTCATAAGTCACATACCCTTCGACATTTTTCTAACAGAAAAACATAAAAAAACTTTCCTAATGTGTTTGCAATCTATTTATGTTAATCATAAACTGCATTGGGCAAAAAAATGAAGGAAAAAACATTGACAAGCAAACAAACATATACACGACAATAAAAAGAAGGCAAACTTATCATAGTTACCATAATTATCCTTTCCAGGGAATAAATCTTTAAACTGCCGCAGAGCATTGGAAATATCAGGCGCAGCTAAATCAACGTAGCGTGCCTAAAACAAGTATATAAATAAATCAGTATTCAAGTAACTATGCATTAACATTTTGCTTGGTCCACAACTTATAACACTTGTTAAGCCGTGGATTAACTTTGTAGTATATAAAGCCCGGTTCACACTTGTCCTTATGCTTGTCCCAATCGTTTCGTCCTAAAAAGTTCCAAGAAACCAAATGACAAAAAATCCAATTTTTTAAGGTTGTCTCAGTCTAAACTAAAGTTGAGCTGAGTCTCAGTCTCATTACTAAAAACTAGGCGAAATATTTTGTAGATAAATGCTTCACAATAGCTGATCGAAATTTGTACTAGTCCCCAATGTTCTTAAGGACAACTATGAACCGGGCTTTAGCCGTACTAGTAAGGAAAAATGACTAGGTATACCTGTTGAGAATAGGAATATGATCTTCGTAGGGCAGACACTGTTTTCCGCACCCTATTCGCGCGACCTTCAGCTAAATTATATCGTTTGCTCATGTAACATAGAGGCTTTTTTACACTAATTCAACATTGGCAAATGGCAAAAACGTTAGAGCGGGCACTCGTAACAATTTTAGCTGAAATGTCGACTGTTGGCTGAACGGGTGAAATGATTCAGGGGTGTGCAAACAATCGGTCAGGGATTGCTAAAGTTCTCGGCTGACAATTACGCTGAAAACCCTACCTCGCACCAATGTACTTTGCACGCCATAAATGGGTCAATTTAGGTCGCAGTTTCTTGTAAGCTCTTGCTTTTAGATTATAGACTCTCAGATTATGGATTTGTTCCTACTTTAGCTTACACACATCTAACACAATATACATAATTCAAATATGATCGAATGAAGTAAGATGCTTACACAGTACCTTACATATACATACATATATTATGATCAAACGATAAGTTAAGGATCTGGATAAGGTCTGCCGTTATCTCACAGAACCTTTTTATCAAGCATATATATATACTTTACAACAATAATAAAAAGAAAATACCGTTGAAACAAACCCAGAACGGGCTGTAAGTTCGCGCGAATAGGGTGCGGAAAACAGTGTCTGCCCTACGAAGATCATATTCCTATTCTCAACAGGTATACCTAGTCCACCTACTTTAACGAGCTCACACGAATTGCATATTCTCGTTAATAAAGTCTTGTACCAATGCTTTTACAAGCTCAGCCTAAGTATTTTTCCGCTTTAGACAGACAGTAACCTATTCTACCCAAGGAGCCGCCCGACAAGGGCATTTTTCCTAACTAGTCCTCTCTCTTTTTCCGCTGTAGTGGAAACGAACCACACTACATATACATAGCTATGACGGCTTCACTGCCTGAAGCGGACCAATGTAGTATGTACGTAAGTGTACATGTCTATATACCTATGTAAAATTTACCCCTTGGACCCCCGTTCGGTGGGTGTTGGAATGCATGGAGCTTCTACACAAAAACAAACCACGGATTCGTAATCAGGGGCTCAAATCACCTCTATGGACATCAAAATTGAAATTTTGAAAGTTTTACCCCTTGGACCCCTGTCGGGGGGGGGGGGTAACCTAAGGGAGGAGGTGGGGTCGCAGGGGAGTCAACGAGAGTCATAGACGAAAAAAGACCTCAGATTCGTGTTCAGGCAGTCAAATTACACCTATGAACATCAAAATCCGAATTATGAAAACTTGACGCCTTGGACCCATTGTGGGGGGGGGGGGGTAAATACCCTAGCAAAGGGTCGTAGGAGAGTTCACGAGAGTCACAGACAAAAATGAACCTTGGATTCGTGTTCAGTGGGTCAAATTACCCCAATGGACATCAAAATTTCAAATTCAAAAAAATTGACCCATTTTGCCCCCCTAGGTGGCACCCTGGGGGACATGGGTGTCCAGAGTGGGTATAGGCAAAAATAAATCTCAGATTCGTGTTCAGGACACCAAACTACCTCTAGAGACAAGTTTTTGAGAATAAACTCGAAAAAAAAATTTTTACCCCAAAAGTGCAAAAGGGTCCAGAGTCCCCTTTGAGAACACCCTAGGGGGGCAATCGGTGGGGCAATGGGTATTAATATGATATGTTCGCAAGATCACAATCCATATTACACGAAAAAACTTGAACTATCATGAAAAACAAGCAGCAAACCTAATTAGTCTACTATGAAGTTACGTACGCGCATACATGACACACAGCCAACCGGGGGTACCGTCTAGGGGACTATTCAACATCTGAGTAAGAAAGTGATAATACCAGTGAATGCACAGCATATGGGTTTATATTCGTATACAAAACGATAGACCTCCAGCTATAACCATGAAAGCTCCACTGCCCATAGCGAACCTACCCCCGTAATACACGTGGCGGGGGGTATGGGCATGTCCTGGGGCTTATAGGCCGAAATTCAAAAAAAGCCCATGTTAGTTTCTATTCCACTACTGTACCACCTCACATGCAAAAGATCATGACTGGCCGTTTTGCGCAACTTCTTAAAAAGTGTGCTAAACTTTTTCGTACTTAGTCATTTTTTGGACCCCAAAAAAGGGGTTTCCCCCCTCCCAGCACAGCCTCTCACGAAAACACCCGAGCAAAACCATTTTTTACGTGTCTATTGCAGGCTATACGAAATGTGAAAAACCAAAAAAGGTGTCGCTCGGATGAACTACCGGCGAGAAAAGTTCTGGGGAAAAAAAAGAGCGAAAGTCCGTGAATTTTTGGGGGTCCCCGGGGGTATCTCAGAAAATACTTGACCGATCCGGCTGAAATTTCGCCAGCACTTATATAGGTATTGCCAAGGGGTGTACACACACAAAATTTCGTGTTAAAAGCTCTTCTATATTTTGAGCTACAAAAAGTTCAAATTCTCAAAATCCGCAATAGTGCTAAATTTTCCTATTCTAGGGTTGGGCGCTATCGCGCCAACCCTGATATATACATATTTTCAGCATTACAGTAGTTAAAGATCCAGAGTAAAGGAAATTAGGATTGCAAATGTTCAAACATATTAGAGTCCTATTCTATAATTCTATGCTAGTTTGTTCGCGTACGAAAAATCCCTAAAATACAGAAATTATTATATATATATATATATATATATATATAAATATATATATATATCAGTGGCGGATCTAGGATGAAATTTCGGGGGGGGCGGCGAATTTTTTTTTACATTTTCAATTTTTTAGTTTCTTTTAAGTTTCTTCACGAAGAAAAAATTGTTTGGTCAAACTACAAAACGTCTCAGTAGCGAAGCCGGAAAAAACTTTCGGACAGGAAATGGTTTTTCGATTTTGTGAGATGTGTAAAATTGCCATATCTGCAACTTTAACTGCCAAAAACGACACAAACTCGCAAATTCCGTTCAAAAACAATGCAAATTTTAGACCAGAGAAGCATAGAAAGTAAAACTGAGGCTCTAAAATACTGGAAACTACATATCCGACAGTCCGGCGAGCTTCCAGAAGCTAGCAAATCTGGAAAATTTACGAAGTACTTATTATGTTGACGTTAGACCATGCATTCACTAAAATGTGAATTTTGCTACGGTAAAACAGCTGAACCAGGGTTTTTTTTTGAAAATCGGCACTGCGTAAATACTGCGTATTTTTATTTTTGACTGCGTATTTTTAGAAATGATTGCGTATTTTTCCAAAATTAGTATATAATTGGTTAAAAACATAGCCAACACATTTGGACGGTGTGTCAAGCAACTCTAATACAATAAACATTACATTCAGCTGGAGTTAACGTCAAAAAGCGAGTTTTGGTCACATCCAGTGGCGTACCCAGAAAAAAATTTCACGGTGAATGACTTTTCGATTTTTTGTAATAGTTAAAATGCGCTTTTTAGCGATTTCAAGATTCAACACTTATAAAACGCTTTACAAACGCAAGATCTCTAAACCACAAAGTTGCAGCGGTTTGGGGGCGGCAACTCGCAGAATAAAAGATAGGCGATTTTTTCAATTTTTAGACCAAATTTGGTCAACTGGAGACGTATCAGAAACTGTTTCCATGCAAGTGCAGTACAATGTATATACTCGTTTATACATGCATAGGCTTTGAGGAAAGACAATAACAAGGAATCGTAACCCATAGAGTCGCAGGGGTCTGGGGGCGGCAGCCCCCAGAAAAAAAATTGAGAAAATTTTTGATTTTTAGGCCAAATTTGGTCAATTAGAGACGTATCGGAAAAATTTTGCGGCTAAGCTTGATTTACTGCCGCTTGGTGAGAACATGAAGGCTGCGTAAATTCTGCGTATTTTTATTTTTGACTGCGTAAATTTAAGGTTCACTGCGTAAATACGCAGTATTTTACGCAAAAAAAAACCATGAGCTGAACCGACAGTGGCGTATCCAGAAAAAATTCCGGGGGGGGACATGACATTTCGATTTTTTGTAATACTGGAAATACACTTTCTTTGGCAATTTTAACACTTATAAAACGTCTTACAAACGCAAGCTCACTAAACCACAAAGCTGCAGGGGTCTGGGGGCGGTAGCCCCCAGAAAAAAATTGGCAATTTTCCAATTTTTAGACCGAATTTGGTTAACTGGAGACGTATCAGAAATTTTGCCGACAGAAAGGTTAAAACAAAAGATCGTAACGTCGCATCAGTCAGTGTATTACACAAGTTATATATATAATGTAGCATAATATACTATTGTAGACATGCAAATGCAGCATAATGTACTCGTGTATACATGCATAAGTTTTGACGAAAGATAATAACAAGGAATAGTATATAAGCCACAAGAGTTGCAGCGATTTGGGGGCGGCAGCACCCCCAAAAAATGGGAAAATTTTTTGATTTTTAAGCCAAATTTGGACAATTGGAGACGTATCGGAAATTTTTTTCGCCGGGCACAAAAAACCAAAGGGGGGACCCTTGTGTAAAATTTCACTTGGGAAAAATTTCGGGGGGGGCGGCCGCACCGCCGCCCCCCCCCTGGATCCGCCCCTGATTTCAAAACACACATTTTCAAACTCTATATACTAAAGTAGAGAGACGTTATATATATACTGTTTTTGAGGGTATTGCTATGGACAGAATTTTTTCAAAACTGCTCCGTTCACTATGCCGCAATTAGCAAAAAGATAGATTACAATGCAAAAAAGTGAGTTAGTCGTATCAGAAATTGTTTCCAACCTGGCAATTAAAACAAATGGGGAACGTCACATCAGTGTATTAGACCAGCAGGGGTACCATACATTATGGTATACAAATTTGGTGAGCAAAATTTCCAAATCCTTAGCATTTGCCCCGTATTTTGCCCAAAAAACCTTGCGATCAGAGTATCATACAGTGTATTACACGAGTAAATGCAACACAATGTACTCTTGTAGACATGCATAGGCTTTGATGCTAGATGATAACAAGGACCAGAAAATTGCGGGGGTCTGGGGGCGGCAGCCCCCAGCAAAAAAATTGGAGAAATTTTTGATTTTTAGAGCAAATTTGGTCAATTGGAGACGTATCGGAAATTTTTTCGGTCGGGCAATAAAAACCAAAGGGGGGACCCTTGTGTAAAATTTCAGTCTGAAAAAATTTCGGGGGGGGGGGGCGCGCGCCCCCCGCACCTCCCCCCCTGGATCCGCGCTTGATATATATATATATATATATACAATATTAAGTTACTAAAATACAAAAACTATGGTTCCCCTATACAGTCTATTTTTTTGAATGTAGCTATGAAAAGAGGCATCTGAAAAAACTTTCTCATTTTTATCTAACTTGTTATACAAATTAGCGTTTTGTGCAACAAGATGCAACAGATAATATGACACAAATGATTTTCGTGCAACGGGCCCCTGATCACTAGCAAGAAGAAAGTAAATGAGATGATATCTTGGCTTTTTCTGCCAAAACAAAAAATACTTATAATGAAAATACCCGAATGGCGGCAAGCTTGCTCCTGACAGAAGCATCCATTCTTGTCGATCAGCGCAAAACGAGTATATACATGAAAATGGCAACTTCAAATTCTGTCTGCAAACAGCACAACAGTGGTACTACAATATTAACAACAATTCAATATAGGTTTTTTGTGGAAAAGACTGTGCAAATGTACATGTATACATAATGTGTATATACTAGGGATCTGGGTTTTTTTTTTCGCTGGCAAATTTTCGCAATTTTGCGAAAAGCTTGAAATTTTCTTCGCAAAATCAAATTTTTTTTCGCAGACTTACTTTTGTTACTTAATGCAGTAGATTTTACATTTAAATGTTAATAAAACATTATTACGCCTATACAGGATTAAGACTGACGCAATTTTTACCCGTTTTGGCCAAAAAGCAACTATTTTGACACTTATTTAAATTTATAAAGCCGTTTTTGTGTAATTTTTAACAATTTTCACAATCGATGCTCAGCCGTAAAGAAATTTTAGAAGACCCGGCCAATGACCAAGTTAGGTCTGAAAATGCTAACATTTTGAAATGTTTCTTAATTATTTCACCCCGACCCCTATTATACCTATACCCCTATTATACGTGCAACGTGTCTATTAGTGTTACATGCTGTGGTGTGATGATACATGAAAGAAAATCTGTCCCATTTACAGTCACTAGAAACATCAAGCCACAAAGTTGCACGAGTCCGGGCCTAAGAGATCACAAAAAGTCGGAGAAATTTTCAATTTTTAGGCCAAATTTTGTCAATTGGGGTCGTATCGGAAATGTTTTCCGACTAAACCACAAAAATCAGCGCATAGACCTTACGAGTTCACCTCCACTGCGTCAAAATTTTTTCGCAATTTTGCGAAAAGGTTTGAAAATTTTTCGCAATCACCAATTTTTTTTCGCAATTGCGAACGTTTTTGCGAAAAAAAAAAAACCCAGCTAGGGATGGACCGAAAATTCGGTATTCGGTATTCGGTTTTCGGCCGAAAAACGGGTATATATATTCGGTATTCGGTACCGAAATGTAAATTTTCGGCCGAATACCGAATAATTAGGAAATCAAAGAAATTCCAAATCAATGAACGTTTAGAATTAGAACTCATTTTATTAATCCCTTGTCTCAGATTTTTTGAAATTTTAGGGGGGCTTGTCCTGACGTGTCAGATACTTTAACTGACAAAAATGCTAAAATTTTCGATTATATATAATCTCATATATATTTTTTATTTTCGTATGTAGTTCGAGTATCAAAGGCGAAATATTAGTTTTCGCGTGCAAAACCAGTCAATTTTTACCTAAAAAATTCTAAAATACACACTTTTAAAAATTTACACAACAGATCCTTAATTTACACAGCAAATTTTTAATTTACACATCATTTACACAGTGCCGATTTTGAAAAAAACCCTGCTTCAATGAATAAACTTCTTCTTCTTCTACAGATTTTTCAGATGGTTTTTACCCTTCCATTCAGAGACATTTTACAGACTTTCACACATACGTGGGCAGCTGGCCAATTCTGGGGGGGGTGAGCCAGTCACCGGGGGGGGGGGGTGCGGAGCAGCTGTCCTGCTGCTTTCGTGAGCCACCGTCCAGCAGTCTGGGGGGGGTGAAGCACCTGTCTGGGGGGGGGTGAGGTTGCCTTCTGGGGGAGGTGAAAACCCCCCCAAACCCCCCCCACGCCCATGTATGCTTTCAGAGGAATTTCAGATAAATTTCAGAGAAATTCAGGGGCAATTCAGAGAATTTCCCCCAGAATTCAGAGACTCTGAATTTTATCTGAAAAAATGTCACTGGCTTTTCAGATAAATTTCAGATATTTCTTACAGGAGTTTCAGTGATAATTCACATGATTTTTACATCTGTAAAAAGTAGGTGAATTTTCTCTGAAATTCGTTTAAAAAGTATCTGAAATTTATCTAAAAAGCCAGTTACATTTTTTTCAGATAAAATTCAGAGTCTCTGAGTTCTGGATGAAATTCTCTGAATTTCCCGTGAATTTCTTTAAAATTTGTCTGAAATTCCTCTGAAAGCCTGTAAAATGTCTCTGAATGGAAAGGGTGAAAAAACATCTGAAAAATCTGTAACCGAAAAAATTTACAGAAAATTCAGATCCCTGGTTTTCCTGTGTAAGCCCCATACTAAGCCTAAGCCCAAGCCTAAATTAAGGCCAAGTTTGAATTTGTTCAAAAATTGGACGTTTCTGGCGAATTTGGCCAATTTTTCAAATTGGTCAAAGAGTCTTCGTTTTGATTCTAAAAAATTGCAAACAATAATCTGACACCATTTAGACACGATTAGAACGGAAAAAACAAGGGCGTCGGAAAAAAATTCGAAAACGTCCCTCACTGAGGGTTCAGATTTCGGGGGATTGTATCTCAGAAAATCCAAATCCAAAAAATGAAATAGGGGTTCTTGAAGCAAAAATGCTTCCCCGAAGGTGCTTTACTCCAAAAAAATAGGTCCACTATCTCCCCCCCCACCCCAACTGCGTTTAACCCTGAATTACGGCGCAACTGAGGCGGGGGGGGAGAAATTCAAACTGACATTTTTTCACCGTGAAAACACGTTTTTATAGGTTTTCGCATACGCTGAGTTCATTTTTAGCACTTTCCAAGCGAAAAAACGTTGATTTATACCTATACGAAAAAATTCAATTTTTGTCAAAAATCATCGTTTTTCGACATATTAGGGCTAATCGTCGAAAATTATGACCAATTCAGTCGTAATATCAGCCTGAAGCTTGATTGTCATAAAATAACACATAATAATATATTTAATACAGCTCTCTTAGCAACATATTTAGCTCATTTATACTAAAAATAGTAATTTTGCCAACTGAAAAGAGGCGAAATATACATAGTTAAATTGAGCTTGCATATCAAAATCTTCACATTCTTTTCGCATATACAATAAATTAATTACATTTTCATATAAAATTAAGCACCATTAGGCATAAGTAGCGATTTTAATTGAAAGCGAATACCATAAATACGATTTACAAACGTCACTGATGCTCAGCAGCAAGCTGGGACTGACAGTCAGTTTCGGTTTAAAAGTGCAGCTTTATTTATGATTCCACAGTAGCAAGTGTCCTTTGATTTGATGCAAACAGCTAAGACTAAGCCTTTTCTGACCCACCTACTAAGCCTGAGCCTAAGCACTAAGCCTCAGCCTAAGCACTAACACTAAGCCTAACCTAAGCACTAAGCACTAAGCCTAAGCACTAAGCCTAAGCCTGAGGCCTAATTTTATGGGAAAACCTGCTAATAAGCATCAAAAATAAATTTGCTGCACTAAAGTACACCTATCAGCTCCATATTTTAAAAAAAATTCCCAGCTATGGATCGAAATTTGCACTGTACCTTACCTGTGCTGTAACGCTTCAATCAGCCTGGCTCGGGTAGCTTCAGAAAAAGTTTTGTAACTTTTCAAAGCCTGAACCGATTTACAAAATTTTTTCAGCATTTAGTAGCTTAGAAGTTGCTCTTCCAATGGTAGCGACAGGTTTTAATTTGATTCAGTATTTTTGCCTAAATCCAGTTTTGCGCAAAAAATTTCATGTAAAGTTTAATTTTTTGACAAAGTTTGATTTCCAGCTAAAGCTTGCATCCTACAAACTTCTAACCTAGCCTATTCGAAAGAGCGTTCAATTTTGACCCCCCCTAGGTTTGGGGGATATAGGGGGACTCCGGATCATTAGTCGAAAAAATGCCGTTTTTCCGACTTATTCGACCCCTAAGGGTTTTAACACCAATAATTTCACTTCAGATTTTTATTAAAAGGGGCGACAGCTATTTTGGGGGCTAGAGATCAGATTGGGGGCATGGCTGACGATGGGGGTTTCATATTTTTATTAAAAGATGGGGTAGGATGCGAATTAGAATCGCAAATAATTTCTCCCCCCCCGCTTCAGTCTGACCCTGAATTACAGTCCGGCGTTTAGAAACACTGCGGCGATTTCAAAACCCATGCATGCATTCCAAACCAGTGGCGTAGTAAGGGGGGGCAGAGCCCTCCTCAGCAATTTTGGCTCCCTCCGCCTTTTGCGTCCCATCCAAAATGAAAGGGATGCGTCTGTTTAGACAGTTTGATTTGCCAATTTGGATATTTGATTTCGTGCAAAACTTGGGTTTGCAAAAGTATATATTATACTAGGGATGGGACCGAAAAAAATTTTACTGAATACCGAATATTCGGTTTTTCGTTTTCGGCCGAATATCGAATAGTTGTCAAGCATAAGTTAGCGAATGTTTTCTCAGGTTTTGAAGATGCAGAATATTAAAATACTACGCATAGATAAATATATATACGCTATATAAACATTTTGCAAGCGTTTGATTTTAGTTATTAATGCAAAATGTATCGAAGAATAAGTCGATACTATAGCATCGAGGAATAATACTATAGAATGCACTATAAGCACCAGCAAAAAACTACACAACTTTCAGTGACCTCTGACCACAGTTTGATGAGGTATATATATGTACATACTACATAGGCATACATGTACACGGGGTCTCGGTCTGGGGGCTTCATTTCGGGCGCTGAACTGACAAAAATTTTTAAATTAGTAATTAAATAATTGCAAAATTCGAATTTCGCTTTTTGCTTAAGCATTATATATACAGCGATCTGGGGCGATTTTAGAGTTTTCGGACACCTTTTTTCAGCACCAAGGAGGGTGGCCTGCCTCTCAAATCTGTTTGACAGTTTTTAAACAGATTGTAAACTTTCAGAGTCCATTAAAAACGTTTAAAAAAGAAGGCTCAAGGTGCGATAAGACGCTGCATAGTACGGCGTGTCAAAATCTAGTCTTGAGAGCAAAAAAAGTTTTAAGCATCCATGAAAAATTAACACAAGTATCTGCATTAGTTAACATATATGCAGCTTTCATGTTTTTTGGGTATATACATTACATTTCAGTTCGAAGTGTAGTGCTAATTGTAGGATTCTGGCATTTGGTCCGGAGTCCCCCCCCATTTTGGTCGCGCCCCCCCATTTCAGATGGGGTGCCCCCCCATAGCCCAAAAGTTTTTCCAGAAGGATGTTTTAGCGACTTTTTAGCTGTAGCGATGTCGTGTTCGTCAGGTTTTTTGGTCCTTTTTTGTTAAAATTAGTATTAGTGTAGCTGTAATAACGTATGAAATCGTAACATTTAATGTATAATAGGGTTAGACCGAGCCGGGAGTTTCGGTGCCGGGCCGAGCCGAGCCGAGCCGGCCTGCTCGGCATGCCGGGCCGAGCCGAGCCGGCCGGCTACGCTTAATTTTGGGTTTTATCAAAATTTAATCGTGCGCTCCGGGAATCAATGTTTTGGGGCACAACTTTTTTTAAGTCACAAATTTGGACTTATATATGTCAAGAAGCAGGGTAGGATTAGAGCTTTTATTTGATATATATTTGATACTCATGCAGTTGGAGGGGATAAGTCGACCGCCAATACCGTAGCTTTGAAGCTTGTGTATAACTTTTTGGTGAGATACAGTATCAAAAGCTTTAGCGAAATCTATAAAAACAGCATGTATTGTTTTCCCTTTCAAACTGGCTTCAAGCCATTTATTAGATGTATTCAAAACGTTTGTTACAGTGGATTTTCGTGAGAGAAAGCCATGCTGTTGAGTACAAATGAGCTTGTTCTCACGTAGGTAAGGCCGCGTTTACATTGAGCTTTTTTTCAGCTGTTCGAGCAGCTGAAAAAAGCTGCAGCTTTTTTTCAGCTGCTCGAGCAGCTGGAAAAAAGCTGCAGCAGCTGGAAAAAAGCTGGAGCAGCTGAAAAAATGCGGATAAGTATGGCGGTCACTATAGACTAGCTGCTCCGTTGTCATGACAACGCTGCAGTTCCAGCTTTTTTTCAGCTGCTCCAGCTTTTTTTCGCCGTTTCCGGCTTTTTTGCAGCTGCTCGAGCAGCTGAAAAAAAGCCGGAAATGGCGAAAAAAAGCTGCGGCTTTTTTTCAGCTGCTCGAGCAGCTGAAAAAAAGCTCAATGTAAACACGGCCTAACTCAGCATCTGATCCTTAATTATACGTGCTAAAACTTTGCATGACGCTACGGTCAGACTAATGGGGCGATAATTACGAACATCTGCACTATCGCCCTTACGTTTATACACAGGTATAACTTTCGCTTGTAACCACTGGTGTGGAAGTATACCCGTCTCAAGTGAGCACCTGAAAATTCTTGTCAGCGGCTCGAAGAGCGATATTGCTGCTTTTTTCAAAAAGATGGGGGTATATTATCTGGACCACAAGAGACTTTATTGGGGAGTTTCCGCAAAACATTTAGGACTATGGTGGGATTAATATCGATAAAAGGTAACTTTTCATTTGTGCGTGATTGAAAATTTGGTAAAAGACCATTATCTTTAATGAAAACTGATACAAAATGCTTTTGAAAGAGTTCTGCTTGAGCAGAAGGCTCAGTGATAAGGCCAATATCATTAGATATTCTCAGAGAAGGGATGCGTTTTTTGACACCATTTTAGAATTGACGAAGGAGTAAAACTTTTTAACATTTGATGATTTGAGAACATTGTACATTCCCTACGAACATCAGTTGCAGCTAGACTTTTGGCTTGTTTTGCAGCACACTGATATTTCCGTTTATTCCTTTCATTTCTGATTGCTCTATATTCTTTCCAACACTTAATTTTCAGCTTGTATGTTTTTTTTGTTTGCTGAGACCAGACAGATTTTTTTGAAGTTGCCTTTTGGAGTGGCACGAATGAATATACAGAATAATCCACTATGTTCGAAAAGATTTCCCACATTTCGTTGACAGTGCTATCAACAAATAAAGCATCCCAATCAATAGTTAGCAAAAAATTATTAATTGCATCGTAGTCACCTGCTCTATAGTTGTAGTTACGTAATCTACGTGACTTATTTTCAGTAACTGCGTGAGCTATATTCAACTGAAATTCGATCATATTATGATCACTAGTACTAAATGGTTCTTTAACTACTAAATTTGTGACTAAGTGCGGATCTGACGAAAGAACTAGGTCTAAAGTATTATTACCCCGCGTAGGCGCTACTACCTTGTGATATAACCCTAGCTCAGAAAAAAGCAGGTCAAAGCGCACATGCAATGGGTTCATAGTACAAGCATTAAACAGGCATGGGAGATTAAAATCTCCAACAAGCAGAAGGTTAGGTACTTATGCAGATTTAGACAAAAGAAAATCACATAAGACTATATCGGCTTGCTCTGTCGCCTCCGGCGATCGATATAAAAGAAAAAGCAGAATATCTTCTGACTTAGTTTTCAAGTTAACACTTAGTAGCTCGATAAACCCCAGAAAACGCATAGATGAGATTAAGCAAACTTTCATGCTATTACGCACAAGCATAACACACCCGCCATGTTGGCGGTACAGTCTATCCGTTCTGTAAATGTAGTAATCATCAAAACCAGCAAACAAAGCATTGTCGTGCGAAGGGGTCAGCCATGTTTCTGTAATTAGTACAATGTCAAAATGTTGCGACCGATTTTTTATCTCAAACAGTAAATCATCAATTTTATTAGTGATAGATCTTGCGTTAAAATAAAGGCAGTGGCATGAATTTTTTGAGGGTGAAGAAACGAAATTCGAAAATTTGCTACCATGATTAGGGCCACTGATTATTTTGGGACAATTTGGTTCCGAGAAATTTTTATATGCTCCCCTTCTTCACGACGCCGCTTCAACTCCAAACGCAGCTCACGATCTTGCTGACGTTGTCGAAACGTGAAATCTGGGCGAACCCAATTTTGTCGCCAAAGCCAAGACAATCCCGAATACCAAGAAACCCTGTGAGAAACACACGCCGACTATTGAAATTTTGGAATTTTAGTTTAATGATACGCGGGGAACCGTTAGGCTTTGGCTTACCGTCACGAAAATGTTCGACAATGTCAGCTCGGTCGATCTTCAATTTCTGGCATGCATTGGCAATTACAACATTCGTATCAGTTTGCTCGCTGAGCCCCAACATGACTAAATTCAGTTTCTTGGAGTCTGCTTCAATCGCCTCAGAGGCGGCGTCGCGGGCTGTCTCCATTAGCTTAGGCAAAGCTCGCTCAACCACCATGGCGACAATTTTGGTTAGGCTATCTTCACTTGGGATGACCGGTAATTTAGCTTCAAGAGCTGAAACGCGGTCTTCAAGCTGAGCGAGGGCCAATTTGCAGTTATTACAGTATAATTAAACAATATTAGGAGGCAGTTTCAGAACCTGATTGTACTGAGTAGTATTGAAACCAATACACCGGGCATGCATGGGTATAGAACATTTGCTACATGGCAAAGCATGGTCTGCCGGAGCGATTTTGGTGTCGCATATGGCACATGGGGTTGCAGTTAGGGCGTTTTTGGGGTAGATGATGAGTTTCTCTGCATATTATCACAAAAGCATCAAACATGCAAGCAGAATAGTAACTTAGAGAAGCGTTTGAAAGCAAGCAGAAATAATAAGAGATGCGAGAAGCGATACAAAAGTAATGGCAGGCAAAGCAATATATATACTTTGCACAGACTAGAAGCACATATGCTCTAGTTTATGCACACAAAACTTAGTGCAAATTGCTTGAGTGGTTGCGGAGTAATACATGTTTGAACTGTGAAACTGCGCGTAAACTGTGAAGTACTCACAGCACTAATGATAAATTGTAAAAAATTTAGACACCTATTTCAAAACCAAAAGAAAAACGTACCTTTATTTTTCATGTTTCTTATTTGTGGCAAAAAATTGTGCGGCAAAACATTACACTCTGATTAGGTTCAGGACACTCTGATAGACTTCTGCATGCAATAAACACAAAAAAATTTTGCTTCGTCACTTTCCGGCCAACGTTCGTCACTTTTCGCGAAGGTTCGTCACCTTTTGCCGACGAAGCGATTTGACGTTGACAAATTGTGTCAAACATGATTTTTAGCTTCAGGGCACTCTAATAGACTTCCGCACGCAATAACCACAAAAATTTTGCTTCGTCACTTTCCGGCCAACGTTCGTCACTTTTCGCGAAGGTTCGTCACCTTTTGCCGACGAAGCGATTTGACGCTGACAATTTGCGTCAAACATGATTTTAAGCTTCAGGGCACTCTAATAGACTTCCGCACGCAATAACCACAAAAATTTTGCTTCGTCACTTTCCGGCCAACGTTCGTCACTTTTCGCGAAGGTTCGTCACCTTTTGCCGACGAAGCGATTTGACGCTGACAAATTGTGTCAAACATGATTTTAAGCTTCAGGGCACTCTAATAGACTTCCGCACGCAATAACCACAAAAATTTTGCTTCGTCACTTTCCGGCCAACGTTCGTCACTTTTTGCGAAGGTTCGTCACCTTTTGCCGACGAAGCGATTTGACGTTGACAAATTGTGTCAAACATGATTTTTAGCTTCAGGGCACTCTAATAGACTTCCGCATGCAATAAACACAAAATTTTTGCTTCGTCAATTTCCGGCCAGCGTTCGTCATTTTTCGCGAACGACGAAGCTCGTTGTACGCCGACGAAGAGGGAACTTTTTTTTGCACGGTACTGTTACATGTACTTCACATTCACAAGCACAAGCTTGCCAATCTGATATCAGGCTTGATTTTGTGAACTTTCATGTCTCTATTGTGTGATGTCTGGCTCACAAACGGTGATTGGTTCAAAATATTGGTAGATATTGGTAGTCTAGTGTCAGGCAGTATTTATTTGACACCATATGGCATTTCACTAGTTTCTCGGTTAACGTACAATTACAAAGCAAAAAGCTCTTTTTTTGCAATCTATGAGCAAAACTGCTGTGGCGACACTACCACCTTAATTTGATGCCCATATCACATGGAAAAATTTAAAAAATTGTTAGCTTTCTTCAGCAAACAAAATAAATTATCACGGAAATTGAAGCTCTCCTTCTTGCAAGGCTCAACGCATGTGCGTTTTCAAAAATACTGAAATTTAGGCTTGTTAGGATTTAGGCTTAGGCTTAGGCTCAGGCTTATTCCCAGTGTTATTATTCGACAAAGTTTAGGTTTCGGCTGAGGCTTAGGCTTAGTTTTATAGTTCTGGAACTTATATGCTTATGTGATGAGGACGGAAAGCCCCGTTCACGAAAACAGCTGCACAAGCCAGTCCATTAACACGTATGTAACGATTTTGGACGATTAAAAACATTAGCAGCTGTGTTTTACTTGAACATACTTAAAAGTTTTCGGCGTTTTATCGATTGTGGTGTAATTGTTTTGTAAAATAAAGCACACATTTTCGGCTTGCGATTTTAAAAAGTCAGCTTAACGAGTAAAATTAAAATTTGGCACCTAAATGTACCTCGTTGTTTTCGAGCGGTCGCAAAACTTAATTTTGAGCAAATCGATAGTATTTAAGAAATTTAGTTAAATTTACGTTTTTCGAAATTCGTAATTTTAGTGTTTTTCAATGTATCAATCATATTCATCAAAAATGACTCCTTGCGACCGCTTGATCACGTTATGGCGAGCAAAAGAGCTGTGATGAGAAATCGCAAGCCGAATTTCAACTCACGTTTGGTCTACAGTGAATGCTAATTTGTATAAATTAACTTAATATTTCCGAAATTCCACCCACGTTTGGTCTACAGTTTATGCTAATTTGTATAAATTAACCTCATATTTTTTATTTGGGCATACTTTTTACACCAGCTTGTATATTGTATATTTAAAACCACTATTGTATATTTAAAACTGGTGTTTTTAGACTGCCGTTGTGGTGACTTTTAGCTGCCGTTTTTAGAAAAGCCATATTTCAAGAGCGCCACCTTAAAACATTTTTTTGCATTTTGAACAAAATATTTGCAAAATAAACTTTTTAAAACCATCTTTTGTGAGTTTTGACGGTTGCACATTTTCAGGTTTGCCTTAATTGCCCTCAGATTAGGGGATTAGGCCTCAGGCTAAGACATATGTACAGTAGGCTGAGGCTTAGTGCTTAGGCTTAGGGCTTAGGGCTTAGAGCTTAGCTATCTTCTTTTTCTCCTGTTCACTCACTTTAAAATATCCCCGTACGTTATCATATTTGTTTGCTAATGTTTTCCTTATATCAACTTTTTTCATAAGTTCTGAGGTAACCCCCGATTCCCGGCGCGCCCTCTTAACAAATTAGAATTGATTAAAACAAAAAAGTCACATGTGAGTAATAAAGTTTAGCTAGGCAATTTTTAACTTACACTGAGCTGTCAAATCTGGATTTAAACTGATTTATTACACTTTAGCTACTCAAAACTACCCCTATTTAACAATTTTTTCGTGGTTACGTTACGTCACTTTGACGGCTCCCGTAATGTACCCCATCAAGTAAAAACTCTGACGAATGTTTACAACAACTGCTGCTAAGTCTTTTATGGTTTCGCCATTGTATCAAACACTATTGCTCTCCAAACCTTTTGCCAATAGTGACCGACTACACATGTGACATCTTCTGCGATGAAAATTAATTAAAAATAAAAAATTTTATTTCCAGAATAACAAAGGAAAAGAGCATACGACAGACTTGTAAATAAAAGAATATTTCCAATAAGAAACAACAATCAGAATATTGGATATTATGGGGTTAATAAGGAATGACACAAATACTATGAAAAGCAGAAAAATAGGTGTATATACAATTTCGAATTATAAATTGGATTAGCATATTCAAGTAATAAATTCATGAATAGTTTTTTCAACAGATGGAGATTTCAATTTCTTTAAAAATAAAGAAAACCAGGGGGTAGTGACAATATATTCTGGCAAATCATTTCAAATTAATACGATCCTTAGCGCAAAAAAGTTATCTTTAACGTTTGTTTTAAAAAATGGTACCAGCAATTTCAAAAAAATTTTCACGAATAAGTTTGTAGGAGTTAGGAACAATATGAGAAACAGCTTTAGGATTGATAATTGAATAACCATTAATTACCTTGTAGGTAAAGCTTAGATCATTGATTGCTCGTCGCAGTTGTAAACATTCAAAATTTAATTTTATTTGTCATCGTAATTTAGATAGAAAAAAGTTTTTGGGTGAAAAACGCTAAACCCGTTCAATATTTTTTATATCTACTTTTAACTAAGAATTTCAAATGTCACTAGCATATTCTAAAATGGGTCTAACATAAGTTTTATAGAGAGCGATACGTAAGAAGAAATATTGCGTAACGACAACTTGTAAGGGCGTCGAGGCTACTCGATGGACTTTGTTACTCATATATTGACAATGATCAGAAAATTTAAGATTACCGAAGATACATATTCCCAAATTTTTAACAGAATTTTCAGAACATAAAATATTACCGTTTACCAAATATGGTACACGCGGAGTATTCCGTCCTAAACAGAGCACAATATATTTTTCGGGCGCTATAGAAATTTGCCAGGTTCTAGCACAAGTTACAAAACTGTCTAAAGCGCCTTGCAAACGTGGTCAATGGATGACATTAGGGTGTGAAAGTAAACGATATAATTTCATGTCATCAGCTTATTTAGAAGTAACTACGTTATGACAAATAGACAAATTACTGATATAAATAAAAAATAAAGTTGAACCGCAAACCGTTCCTTGAGGAACACCACTAAGGACATCAGACCAACTAGAAAAGCAACTACCAATTTGCCGCTTGCAATTAAGCATAAAACTCATAATTAAATCAACACAATTATTGTGAATCCAAAGAAATTTATTCAGATTTGAGCTTTAAATGCGAAACTAAAGTAAAAGCTTTTCGCAGCCTACTATATATAACATCAACATAGTCACCACGTCAATAGTGGATGTCCAATCTTGGAGACACATAACTAATTTGTAGCAGTAGAACTACCTGACAGAAAACCCTATTGGTTGTCCAGCCATGAGTTGAATTTTTAACAGTGATTTTTTAGTAACACTTTAATGTGAACATCTACCGGTCTTGAAGCCACACGCATCATACTAATATCTCGATTGTTTGCTGGGTTAGATTTAGACCATTTCTTTTTAAAAATGGGAACGATATTCGCACTTTTTAAATCCTGGGGCCTGTTGCAAAAAATATTTCATAAAATAATAAGTCAATAGGTTCATAACTATGACTTCATTTGCGTTGCAGAAGGCAATAAGTTCATAAGTTATAGGTTATAAGTGTCGCTGTGTGAAGTGATAAGTAAAAATTCATAAGTTCAATAGGCGTGCGTTGCATATACTACTTATGACAACGCACGAATATTAATAAGTACTTATGAATTTTGGCATTTTTTCAATAGGTAACCCTACTACCTATTGTTTCAATTTGTGTAGTAGTTTTTAACAAATTTTTTTCACAATATTTAGACAATATTTAGTCAACATATTTGAGTTTTTTGCAAAATATTAGGCAAATTGGTTAAAAAAATTTAAAATTTACTTACTTAAAAGTAACCCAATAATTGTTGCTTTAATATGATTTTTGTCATACAAATTGTTGCCGAACCGGCACCAAACACTTTGTCTTCGTAGTTTTTGAGTTAAGTTTAAAACCAGCCATTTTTGTTCTGTTTGTTTTTGAGTCACTTAAACCTACAAAGAATTCCATACGAATTACAAATTAATGTATTTATTTCAATTAAAATGTTTGTCTAAAACTAACTAAACAAAACAGGATTAACAAATTATTACAACTAAAAATAAAACTACAAAAATTATGGATTGCAATTCCATAAACAATTTTTTACTGTGTAAAAAACACAAAAAGTAGTAAACAAATAGTATTGCGTACATATGCACTTATGAAAAAAACCAACTTACTTATGAAAATTTGCAGCTCACTTATGAAAACTTGCAGCTGACTTATAAAAAAATATTACTATAAGTGTTTTTTGCAACGAAAAGTCACAAGTCCTATGACTTATTAACTTATAAACTTATGAACCTCATAACTTATAAAAAAATGACTTTTATGCAACAGGCCCCTGGGGGCAATTTTTAAAGCAGAAAAAATTATAATAAACAATATAGGAAAAGTTAATTCAGCCGCAAATTGTTTATAAAATAAATAGGGGATGCCATCGAAGAACGTGGCCGTAACCAAAGACTTTTTTCGACTGTTATGGACATCAAATAAATAAAGACTCAGAAATGAAGAAATTGTTGATGAACGCTTTCTTTCATATTGAGGTAGCTGAAATGAAACCTTTAGCCTCTGCATAGTTATGAATAAAAATTGCACTGAAAAGATATGCTTTTTTATGATCAGAAACAGCTTTCGAGTTATCCTTAAGGAGAATAGGAAATTCTAATTTAGTTCTCACTTTAAACAAAAAAAAAAAAAATTTGCACCAGTCAAAGTATATAGATGCAGAAGAAAAATAGACAACAAAGAAAAATATAAAAAAACATTCAAAATAAATCCATAAACAAAAAAAAACATATATAAGCGTATACAAACACAAAGACTGTATGCAGGCACGGGCTGGGCCGATGAGCCGGCTACAATTGCCCTACCTTTTAAAAATCTAGACAAATCAACTTTACGTAACAACGATTTAAAACGAGAAAGCGTACTAGCGTTTATAACTGATTCGGGTAAAAAGTTCCAAATGGGAATAACACGGTTTACGAAGAAATGTTTACGCACATTTAGTCGTGATCTAGAAACAAAAAAAGTTTTTTGTTATGGCCCCTGGTAGACAAGCTTTGAGTAAGAGTAAATAATTCAGAAAAATGTAAATCAACATATCCGTTGAATATTTTATATACCATTTCAACATCTTTATATAATCTTCGAAGTTCTAAAGATTCCAAATTATAAAAATTTAATCGATTGACATAAGATAAACCCGTAGCACCAGGTAATCGACGGGTGAAGTATCTTTGGACGCGTTCCAGAAGATCAATATCTTTTACAAAATGGGGGTTCCAAACTTCAGTGGCATATTCAAGCTTGCTACGACAAAAAGATACATAAACTTGAATTAAAAAAGATGGAGTTTTAGACTGAAAAGTACGGTAAATACAGTTCACAATTTTAAAACCTTTTGCAGCAATGTCTTGACAATGGTCAGAAAATTCTAAATTATTACTAAACAACACTCCCAGATCGAGCAAGGAATCAACAGACTGTAGACAAGCATTAGAAATGTCATAAATATGACGGGGATTGTTGTAGCCCAGGTGCATTATCGAACACTTTTCTAAAGCTAAGTTTAAATTCATATCATTTGCCCAATCTTGTACCCGTTTTAAATCGTCATACAGCAAATTATTTGTTTGAGAAACTTTGAAATAAAGCTTAGCATCATCGGCGTACAGCTTTAATTTTGAGTGATTTAGAACTTTCTCCAGGTCATATATGTAAATCAAAAATAAAATGGGTCCAAGCAAACTACCTTGTGGTACACCAGAGCTGATATGGGCAAGGTTAGATTTACAATTATCGACAACAACCGCTTGATTTCGATTTAGCAAATAATTTTTTAACCAGTTCAGTAAATCAACTTCTATTCCGATATTAGCCAATTTGCTGATCAGTTTTTTGTGAGAAACACTATCAAAAGCCTTTGCAATATCCAAATAAGCTACATCAATAGTTTCGCCGTTGTCAATGGCAGTAGTCCAATCATTTAAACAAGATAATAATTGAGAAACTGTCGAGCGCTTTTTTAAAAATCTATGTTGGTTTGAACTCAAAATTTTGTTCACTTTTAGATGACTCAGTATAGCTTCGCGAACTATAGATTCCATAATTTTGTTACAACAACAAAGAAGACTGATCGGACGATAATTTGCTACACTGCTTCTTGAATTTTTTTTGTGGATGGGTATAACAAGGGAAGTTTTCCGATCAGTGGGCAAAATGCCAGTTGCATAAGTAGCAGTAAAAATGCGTGAAAGAGGCTTAGCTAAAACTGAACGCAATGTTTTGATAAAATTTTGAGGTATACCATCAATCCCTTTGCTGTTCTTATTTGCAATTTTAGAAATATGTAAGTACACAGTGTCATAATCAAAAACAATTTTTGGCATTGGAAATGAAATATTAGTGACTGCGAAAGGCAAAATATTTCCGTTGTCAGTTGAAAAAATGGACTTGAAATAATCATTAAACAATTCAACCTTTCCAACAGGATCAGATATTACATTTCCATTAGGTTGAACAAGAGCAGGAATATAAGAAGAATCTGGAACTAGACTGCTTTTAACGTATTGCCAAAATTTTTTGTCACTTTTGGATTTGAGAAGTTTATATTCAAAATTATAAATGTCATGACGTTTTAATTTACGAGAAATTTTAGCAGCATTTAACCACATGTGATGAGTATAGGTTGATGGCCGTGAAACATAATTGTTATGTAACTTTTTTTGACGAATGTGCGCTTTATGTGTGTTAGGGGACCAGTAGTAGCGATGAGGCTGTAAAGCACACATAGGTACAAAGTTATCAATAGAAGTATTCAAAATGGCCAGAAACTTACACCACATGTCGTTTATGCCTGTACATGCTGCGAACAATAAGTCCCAGTCAATGCTTAATAAGAAAGTATTTATAGAAACATAATCAGCTAATTTGAAATTTTTGAAGTATATAGTATCACGTGCCGTGCTAGTTAACTGAAAGGGTCCTAATTTACATTCAATAACATAGTGGTCAGATGTTGAAAAACTACAACCAACTGTCACTGAGTTTACAAGCTCGGGTACATTGCAAAAAATAAGATCCAAAATATTCCCTGCTTTGTGAGTTGGTGAAAGAACAAACTGTTGCAGACTTAATTCTAAACAACATTCATAAAAAGCATTATCATCCTTATTCAGGGTCCCTGAATATGGCCAATTAATTTTAGGATAGTTAAAGTCACCACAAATTAAGGTAGGTATGTCGTCAATAACTTTACTTTGAAGTTTTCCAACTAAATCATTTGTTGACAAACTTTTGTCAAGTGAGGGGGATCGATACATAATAGATAATCTGAGAAAACGCATATTTTTAGAGTTAAATAAGTCAACCCATAAATCTTCAAAAAAAAGAGAAGTAATAGATTCGATACGTGAAAAATTTAAGCTCTTAGGTAGAAGCAATGCAACCCCTCCTCCTGGCCCAGCCCGTGTTGTATCATCAGAGCGTACTATAACATGAGTAGCATTAATGACACCAAAACAGGCATTTGTAAAACAACTATTCAACCATGTTTCAGTAATTGCAAATATAACATCACTATTATTAGTCACATCATATACAAGGTCAGAAAACTTATTGGTTAAGCAAGCTGCATTAAAAACAAATAATTTTAAATGAAACAACTGAGTGATGCTTTGACTGGTTTATGCTAGTTTTCCTGTTTCTTGACAATTTGGAAGTTTTGCACCATTAAGTCAGTTTCGCCCGTGGTTCGGCGTTGGCGCACTTCAGCACGCAGAGACCGATCAAGTTCCCGTTCTTTAAACGTCATGTCTGTACGAACAAACGGGCGGCGTCTCAATGCCGCAAAATCGTTATCAGTCGCCATTAAATTTGTTGCTGTGCGCAAAAAATGAGTTCGAGCCCAAGGGTAATTTTCTCTGAAACAGACTTTTATAATGCGGCTTTGCATGTTTCGTTTCGCTCCGTCACGAAAAGTGGTCGAGACTGCATCAGTTGGAATTTCAAGTTGAGCACACTATGCAATAACTTTATCTAAATCTTTTGAATTTTGCACTGCATCGTTTTTTTGTGTTCAGGCCACCCAATAATTACCAAGTTATTTTGTTTATCTCGTCGTTGTAAATGTTCAAATAGGCACTCGTTAGCAGCTTTCACAGCGGCGTCCGTTGCCGTTTTCACCATTTCAGACATCATCGGAGCTAATACATCTTTCACTAGATTACGAATGAAATCAGCCGATATCATCGAGGTAGGGTCAGAAAGAAATTGCTGAAACATAAAGAGACGATTTGATGGACTATCAGCAGAGAGTTGTTTACGTAATCCATCGGTGAGCCGTGGGACACAGCATTTACACACGTAATTACCGGGGATTTCATTTATAATCGTAGAAAAATCGGCAGCCGAAACACCCATACATTCATAATGAATGAAGGAAGAGCATACAGAGCACTGAACCATTGCTTTATGGTCCGCATTAGAACACCAACAGCCCTTTGGTCCAGACTGAGAAGATGAATTACTACGAGTAGGCATTTCGAAATTAAATAAATTCGCCAAGGAAATAAAAAAAAAATTTAAAATCAAAGTCACGCCAGGTTCGTTATTCGTTATCAAAATGACACCAAAACAGTTCGTTATTTAAAAGTCAAATTCAAATCATATGAAGAAAAAACTTTAGTCATGTACAGTCGATACGATGAGTATGTATATATACGCAACGATATTCGAATCGGCACATACACAAGCGAGCGAGAGCAAAAACACCGCTGACCTGTACGCCGACTAATACAACTGAGTGGTACAACTAATACAACTAGTACAATTTTGGTCGGACTTAAGTATGTATATATTGTATATATATATATATATATATATATATATATATATATATATATATATATATATATATATATATATATATATATTTATACATATAAATATTTACCAATTATATATATAATTTTTGTCACGATTTTGTTATAGGCGAAGACGGCTAAACAAACGACAGCACCGGATCTTGCTTTGCAGCATTTTGATTTCTTCTACGGTCCCGTTTTTGGCAAACAATGGCCGTCCATTCGTTTTGGCTTATTGTCGGATTCCAAATACTGTGCTCTGGTGAATAATTATGCAAATTTTGACAAACCGTGGCCCGGCGGGAAAGTTTGGGCGCGTACGATTTGATGGCACATTTTTTGAACACTCGACGAAAATTGGAAAAAACCTGTTTTTGTCGAATGCTGCTGACGCCGCTGAGTCTCAGACAGCTTGTCTCGATAAGCCGGTATCTGACATAGAGAGCAGCTTAGATGTAAGTTGTGTTTTGATTCGGGCGGTTTATACTGTAATTTACGTATATATATATATATATATATATATATATATATATATATATATTATATATATATATATATATATATATATATATATATATATATATATATAATATATATATAGTTACTGGTTTTAGTTTTAAAAACTATATATATATATATATATAAAAACTGTTGGTTGAACATGAACTTTCTCAGATCATGTATAATAATATGTCTTTATGTCTCAATCTTTCATTAACTACTGATGTTACTCAACGATCTTTTTTGCTCAGAGAGATTGGAGGCGTGTAGCCTGGTGCAACTCATTATATATCTGACTAAACCACTTAGCCGCGACGGGGGAGAGGGTGTATTTAACCTCAGCTTCCTGGCTTTTTAGTTTTTTATTATTTTTTGCTTCCCAGTTTATATGCATTTTGGTATATAATTTCAGACTGTTGCGGACACTGGTTTGGATCGCCGAGACGAGGGTGGGCTTTTCTCATGGCTGCCTGCCGAAACCCCCGCGCCCTCCACCGACAAGCCTGAGTCATTTTTGCCCACCGACACCCGTGTTGGAAAACCGCCACCCTCTAGAGAAAATCAGTTTTGGATGGCGAAGTTTGTCTTTATCTTTTAGTAGTTTTTTGTGACATTTGGTTTTTTTTTGGCGTCACACTTTGAACTTTGGGAGTCAGCGAAGTCACTCACTACTCAGGTTTTAATCGTTATTTAGTAAAAAAACACATTTTTACGATTCATCAGATTTTGGTTGCAGCCCAGGCATGTTTTCAAAATGCATTCTTTTTTAAAATATAAAAAATATAATTAAACTATCCTAAGCAAAATGATAAATATAATGATCCAGGTTTGAATATACCAAACGAAAGCTAATGCTACCCTTATCAGTTATCAGTATTATCATAATACCTAAGCTCAATATCCCATATTATCATTCCATAGTGTTAAATAATACAAACAATACAACTTTAAGCCTCAAACTGAAATCTTAAACCAATTTTAACGTACCTTAATCGTAGCCCCCGTGGTGTAGTGGTTAGCACTGAGGTGTCTGAAACCTCTGGTCGCTGGTTCGAGTCCAGCCGGGGGTATTTTTCTAACTTTTATTTTAGAATGTTTTGAACATGACTAAAGTATTGCATTTCGATTCAATTCGATCTATACAGTAGTATTTCTTCATCAGTTATTTTTTCGAATTTACCTATTTGTCTTTTTGGTAATCTGCGTATATATTTGCTTAACGTACATCCCTAACATACCCGACAAAACGATAATATGAATAGAATGTAAAAAACGTCTGTTTTTTATTTTCTTTTTTTTATTTTCTATTTCAGACACGATGAGCTATCGTTTGACTCCGTGACCGTGGAACCTGATGACTCAGTTCATATCCCTGACAATTTAAAACTGCTCTCGTTTCCCCGTGGCGATATTTCCGTTTTCCCCCAAGCCCCTCCGGACCAACACGCGGCATTGTGTAAGTGTGTTTTACTATAATGCTCAAGTATATATATACTGACGACAATAATTAGTTAAATACTTGTATTTTTTCAATCATAATTCATAGCTTTTTGGTTCCTGTATAAGTTGTGTGTAGAAAACGGAACTGTCAATTTTTCACAGCGTGTGAGCAATGACTTTATTTCTTTAGATAGATAAACTTAGCAGGATTATTGTAACCTGAAACTGAACCAGTGATTGGACATTTTGATGTATAGAATAGATATATTGCAGACAGCGCCTGATTGCCTGTGCAAAAAGATTCCCATGTGTTATGCAGTGTTATTATTTTATAACTTTCCTGTTCTTGTTTTTATGTAAAAACGTGCCTTTTTTGACCTATTTGTCCACACGACTGGGCCCCGGTGCACAAAAAACTGCTAATTGATGACTTATCAGCTATCAGTAAAATGCGTTGCGCGGCGTTTATCCGTTATCAGTCCTGTATAAATTGCAGTGGAATTCATCAGTTACTGATTACTGATAAACTCCGTGCAACGCTACACCAAGAGTCCATAATAGCTTCTCACTCTATATAGAAGAAGAGTGAGACACTCTTCAGCCTGCCTGTGTTCTAGCACAGGCAGATGCGCTGGTTGTTTTCAGGCTACATGTTGACATTCTATGCAACATGTGACTGGCCAATCAGCGCGTAGATTCCCTGCGTAACACACTTTAGTATATAATCGCTGATGCGTTGATAAGCATTAAGATAGGAATAAAAGCTTAATAACTCGTTAATTATTCATAGTCTGCTTGCAAAAACATTAAAAAAGGTTTGCAAATACCTCTAGGGATATTTTGGCAAACTTTCAGCGAAATTGATTGAGAAACTTTTGAGATATAAACTTTTCTAAATTTCTTCAAAGTTTCTAAATCATTTTCGCTGAAAGTTTGCCAAAATATCCCCAAAGGTATTTGCAAACCTTTTTTAATGTTTTTACAAGCAGACTATGAATAAATAATGAGTTATTAACCTTTATTCCTATCCCGTTTTATGATTGGAGCTCGTGCACAGGCGTCTGCCAATCAGAGAATGGCTACACGGTTTAAAAGTTTCTAAAGGTCTAAAGGTCTAAAGTCTAGGCTACACGCTACAAAAGTTTCTAAATCAATTTCGCTGAAAGTTTGCCAAAATATCCCCAAAGGTATTTGCAAACCTTTTTTAATGTTTTTACAAGCAGACTATGAATAAATAATGAGTTATTAACCTTTATTCCTATCCCGTTTTATGATTGGAGCTCGTGCACAGGCGTCTGCCAATCAGAGAATGGCTACACGGATATACTGATGAAAATTTACTGATAACTGATGAATAACTATTGCTAACTGATAAACATTTGTGCAACGGGGCCCTGGTCCGTCTCAGTCTGTCTGTCTTCTCGGACTCTGTTATATGGCTATATGCAGTTCATAAAAAACCTGTCCACTTGTCTCCAGGCCCCGTTGCACAAATGTTCATCAAATTATCAGTTATGAGTAAATTTTTCATCCGTTATCAGTGTAGCGTTGCACAAAATTTATCGTAATTGACTGATACATTCCAACGCATTTATATAAAACTGATAACTGATTAATTATCAGTTATCAGTAAGTTTTGTGCAACGCAGTTTACTGATAATTTGCTGATAACTGATAATGTATCAGTGTTTTGTGCAACAAGGCACTGATAAATGTTTTGTGCAACGGGCCCCTGGAGGAGAGGTTTAGCTGATTTTGAGCCATTTTTGTGTTTATTTTTTTGCTCAGCCTTCTACCTGATGGACGCGGCGTCTGTGTTCCCCGTGCTGGCCCTAGATGTGCAGTACGGCGATCTGGTGCTGGATTTGTGCGCGGCGCCCGGAGGCAAATCGCTGCTGCTCCTGCAAACTTTGTTGCCAGGTAGATTTGCTATGTATTGTGACTGTACAATATGTTTTGAGTCAAACATGTAACGGGGTCACAATTTTTTTTTGGTAGGGGGGTAGGCTTATTTGCCGAATGTTGTGAACCCCCCCCGGTTTTACCATTTTTAGCACTTTTTCTCAGGTTATCGGGGCCCTTCCTGCCATGACCCTCGACTTTCGGGGGAGTTCCATTCCCCCATCCGAACCCCATCCCATTCACTTGCTGGTCCTAGACATATATATCACGTTATTGGACACTAGACGTAACTATTTTGTAGGGATGTCGCGGATATCCGCATCCGCGGATGATCCGCAACTTTTTGACATCCGCATCAGCAAAAATTTAATGCGGATGTGCGGATGTTGCAAACTCGTGAGATGCCACTACAAATGTCGACAATCACGAGCAATTCTGTTTTTTGTGCATGTATACACAAATATTAGCACTTGCAGCAGTGTATTGAAACTTCAACTTCAAGATTTTTATACTCATTGGTGCTCGAAATTTGCATTTTTTTGTAACGTTCCGTTTACTACATTTCACAAAATAGACGCATAATAGAACTGAGTTCTGCATTATTGAGAAACCAGCCTGCTAAGATTGCAGTCAATTATTATCAGTTGTTTACCACGCAGAATTTACATAGTAGATTTAGCATTTTGAAACTTTGAAAATCAGGGTTTTTTTTTCAAAACGGCCTATGCTCAATTTGTGCTTATTTTTAAATTTCGAGGCTCATTTATTTTTTTAAGTTCAAATGCACAAAATTTTTTAACGTTTTTTTTCGCCGTGTTGCATTGTCAAAACATTAAACAACACGTATGCAGTCTTTTGCTTACAAGTTCTTCTTCGTCAACCGGAGAAAAGGGGGGCTACCCTAATTTTTTTAAAAGGACAATTTATGGGGGTTAAGGCCGATCTGGAGTGACGTAAACTATTTTAACGGGGGGAAGGACGGTTCCCGCAAAAAAATTTGGGGGGATGACCATTCGATTTCTTGTAATAGGTTAAAATGCACTTCTTCACAGTTTTAATACTAAATCGCAGTACTATCTTTTTCGCAGTTTTAATACTAAATTCGCAGTAGAAACGCAAAAGCTACATCTTTGGGGGGATCTGGAGGCAGCAGCCCCAGTAAAAAATTGGAGACATTTTCATTTTTTTGCCAAATTTAGTGAACTGGAGACGTAGCAAAAGTTTTTTCCGAAAGGAAAATTAAAACAAAAGATTGGAACGCCACATCGGACAGTGTGTTACACAAATAAATGCAGCATAGCAGTGGCGTGCCCAGAAAAAAATTTCGGGGAGGGAATGATTTTTCGTTTTTTTGCAATGGGTTAAAATGCACTTTTTAGCAATTTTAACACTCATAAAACGCCTTAAGCCCGGTTCATAGTTGTCCGTGAGGGCTGTCCGTGTCCGAGTCCGTGTCCGTGTCCGTAAGAGTAGTTTAATTCACACTTGTCCGGATGTCCGTAACAAGTTGTCCGAGAGTGTCCGTAAAGGCTGTCCGGATGTCCGGAAGACAAGTCAAATTCAGTTCAACTTTTGTCCGTGTCCGTAAGGAACCAGCCAATCAAATAAAAGCTTTATTAGTCACGTGTGTTTGCGTACACATAAAATTCCTCCGCGGGTTGCAAAATTTTATTAAACTGTTCGTAATATGAGCTTAGTAGCTGCATTTTAGTGTGCTTAGAACGTTTTCATTGATTTTTTGAAGGTTGCTTTCTCACACGCTTGGTACGCTGCAGAATGTATAGGCGTTATTTTATATGCATACGCACTGTCCGTAGAAGTATGAATTAATGCTGCTACGAAAAAAAAAAAACAAAAAAACACGGACACTTCCGGACTACTATGAACTAGGCTTTACAAACGCAAGATTACTGATCCACAAGGCTGCAGGGGTCTTCGGGCAGCAGCCCCCAGAAAAAAATTGGGGAAATTTTTGATTCTTCGGTTAAATTTAGTCAATTAGAGACGTATCAGAAAATTTTTCCGGCCGGACCATGAAAACCAAAGGACACAAGGTTACAGGGGTATGGGGGGGCGGCACCCAGAAAAAATTGGAGATTTTTTCAATTTTTAGACCGAAATTGGTCAACTGGAGACGTATCCGCAATATTAATTCTGGCTACGTCTTTGGGCAATATCAGCAATGCTCAGTTGATGCTCATTTTTATTTTTCAATGCTCATTTTTATTTTTCAATGCTCATTTTTATGTTCCAATGCTCAAAGGAGCACAAATTTGAGCAAAAAAAACCGTGTTTGAAATTTGAAGTAAATGCACCAATAACTGTTACCAAGAGTACATAATAGGGAAGAGTATGTACCCACCACCAGCTCACCATGCTGGCAACGTGCTGAAACCAGGTACCCCCCCCCCCTGAAATCAAGACACTTCCAGGTTTTGAGGGGGGTCCCCCCCTGAAATCAAGACATGTCATAATTCGAGAGGGGGTACCCTTCCCTGAAATCAAGGCGTAAAAGCGCTATTTCGGCCGGAGCATCGTCCGGGCCGGTTAGCTAGGATAGGGAAGAGTGTCATGCTCTTCCCTATTATGTACTCTTGCTGTTACACAGCAGCAAGTAGCCAGAGGGTTAAGCCTTTGCTTTGGGTTGGCACAAGGTTAACCTATAGCGTTTAAGGTGGTAGTGTCGCCAAAGCAGTTTTGCTCATAGGCTGCAAAATGTGAACTTTTTGCTTTGAAATTGTACGTTCACTGAGAAACTAGTGAAATGCCATATGGTGTCAAATAAATACTGCCAGACACTAGACTACCAATATCTACCAATATTTTTAACCAATCACCATTTGTGAGCCAGGCATCACAATAGAGACATAAAAGTTCAAAAATCAAGCCAGATATCAGATTGGCCAGCTTGTGAAGTACATGTAATGTTTTGACGCACAATTTTTTGCCACAAATAAGAAAAATGAAAAATGAAGGTTCGTTTTTCTTTTGATTTCAAAATAAGTGTCTAAATTTTTTACAATTTATCATTATTCCTGTGAGTACTTTACAGGTTACGCACAGTTTCACAGTTCAAACAGGCATTACTCCACAACCACTCAAGCAATTTGCACTAAATTTTGTGTGCATAAACTAGACCATATGTGCTTTTACTTTGGGTAAAGAATCTAAACAAAAAGTTTTTTAATTGTGACGAAATTATCGAATGTGAATAGGTTTTCAAAACGTCATTTTTCCGACTTTGCGACTTCACTGCTAACTGTATGCTGCATCAATTTTGCTGAAACTTGGCAAAAATATTTGCCTTAAAACATATTTTCAGAATGTATAATGAACAATGACCTATCTTTCACTGAAAAAGTTTTATAGTGGCGCACATTCGACTGCTTTCGCGACACTGCGCAAATTCGCGACACTACCCCCTTAAAACAAACTGTCAATGGCGGCGCAAGAGTTAGCAGATATGAAATAGGAATACAGAACTTTTATATAGTTTGGTGTATCTAGTTTAAGTCTTATTCTTGTGTATACGTGTAATTTTAGTAATTTTTGGTGAAAAATTTATCTTATAACTGTCTAGAACGTATTCTAAAAAGATCCGCATCCGCGCGGATGTCAGGAGTCTACATCCGCATCCGCGGATGTCAAAAAAGTGACATCCGCGACATCCCTACTATTTTGTTAGTAAATAAGTTACATATAATAATATATAAAGAAAAGTTTGCTTTTAAATAAGACTTAGGTCTTTTCTTTTTAATAAGTCTTTAGGTCTTTTCCAAATGGATTATATCAAATTAGAATTAGATTTATTTGTTAAATACACATTGCATACTAGACGACATATCACATAATCGGTGTAATGGAAAGACAGTCTCAGCTGAGTCTTGCTAAACGCATTCTAAGGGCACCATTCTAGCCCATGTAATACGTGTGGAATTTTTCATTACGAAGTTCTAAATTACTGAAATAGATTGTCTTAGACTGGTTTTAACGTTAGACTGCATTCCACCCAATCAAGAGAAGAGAGAATCACTTTGCCGCACTCCGAGATAATTAAACGCCTTAAATTAGGTTGCAGGCTGCTTAGTTTGCAACGATGCCGATTTGGAGCGCGTGAATCGTCTGCGAAAAATTCTGAACGCCTACATTCCCCAGGGAGCCGACATCAGGGAACGAGTGATTCTGAAACGATTCGATGCCGCCACTGCTTGGAATGAACCAGCCCGCTATGACCGGGTATGCTCAGCATGTGCATATAACGGGGTTAACATTTGGGGAGGGGCTCTCTTGCCAAATTTTGAAGGTTTCCCCCCCAAATCGATAAAAATGTCATCATTTTTAAAACAGTACCATATTTTTTACCCACTTTTCAAATGTTCGGGACCATCCGCCCACGGGCCATAGATTTTAGGTGCGAGATGTTACATACTACCGCCCTCGCCCCTCATGTATGTATGGCTCCGCATCAGAGATTCACGGGAGGGGGGTGCTTGACCCCCAATTTTTTATACTTTTTTAATCCCTCATTTTTGGTGCACCGCTGTCTGAAGGGGGGGGGGGGGTGCTGAATCCCATGAGGGGAGGGTGGATCAGATACTGGTTTTGTCAGTTGAGCCTGAAAGGACATACGGCTGTATATAAGTATGAATAAATAGACCAGATTTTCTGCTAAAGTTTGACGAAAAATAGATGCACCACTTACTTATTTTAGTGGCATGACTTCTGCGACTATTTGCTGTACTCTTGATAGTCAAAATCTATTCTTTTCGTAACGAAATCACATAGTTTGTTTTCTCAAGTGGCGTAGCTGTTTTTATTCAGACTTTAGTTGCTTATTTTTTGCTAGTTTTTTGTTTTCAGGTGCTGGTGGATGCCCCTTGTACGAACGATCGTCACTCTTTGCTCGGAGACGACAAGGGCAATTTGTTTCGGCGCAGTCGGGCTCAGGAACGCATGGAAATGCCAAAGCTGCAAACAAGCATTCTAGTGTGCGTTGGTATTGGGAATTGAAATGTGTGGAAATGTTTTGATATTATCTGAGCTGCATTTTTTTGAATTGTATAAGTTATATACGCTCAACCTAGTGGTTGGGGCATAGTATTCTTTGAAAACGCTGACACTACGGCTTATATGGCCGATACGAATATATTGTCTCTGTCTAAAGCACGGTTCATACTTGTCCCTAAGGACTGTCCTTGTCCTTAAAGTATGTTTAAAGTCCTCATGAAGGATTGATTCATACTTTAACTATTATTAACACCCTTAAAAATGCACCAAGTTTATGAAACTTTTGTAGTATCCTCATGTTGAATTTCTGGTAGTCTAGTGGTTAGCCATTTTGCTTGTCGTGCTGTTATCCAGGGATCGATACTAGTGTTTCGAAACATTTGAACTATTTTTCTGCAAACAATTCGTTCGATGAACGCTTTAAGGCAGTTAACAAAACACCTTTGATACAAGTAAGTTGGAGGTTAAGTTCATGTGAATAGGTTTTGGCCTTTGTCCTCAAAGAGCATAAATCAATCTGCCACATTAGCACAGGGACAAAGACATCCCCGTTGGACCTAGGGACATATTTTGTTAAATACAAGGACAACACACAAAGACAGGAACACCCAGGAACAGGAACAAGGACAAAACTTTTAGGGACAGTGACAAAGCTTAAGGACGAGTATGAACCAGGTTTATTAAGCGTGAAGTTTATTTTTTGCCTTACTGGCCTTTTTTGGTTGAAGTTAGCCTAATCTGATAGAACCGGGTATATTTTTTTCTACCACCCTTACGTTTACCCAGGAGTTTGAAAGTTACACAATTAACACTTGATTGATGATTGCTGTGTACCGAAACAGTGTGATATATTTTTGCAATTTGCAAATTTTTTCAAATTTTTTTAGCAGCGGCCTTAGATCACTGAAACCGGGCGGAACCCTAGTCTATGCGACCTGCAGTTTGTCTCCGATTCAAAACGACGGCGTTGTGGCAGCGGCTTTGAAGCAAATCTGCGAAACGAAAGATTCGTGCGATTTTGTGGTTCGCGATTTGACTCGACTCGCGGCCGAATTTCGACGAGCGGGCATTTTTCGATTCTCAACTACGCCCAAATATGGACAATTGATTGTACCTCATATTGCCACGAATTTTGGACCAATTTATGTGTCGAAAATTAAACGGGTTTCGTAGTAGTAGGAGTAGTAGTGTAGGTTGGAAATATTTTTGTTTGATTTTTGAATAGAGTAAAATTGCAGCTTTGTTGTTAATTTATATTATTTAACCAGCCGTAATGTCCGTTGACACGGTACAGTAACGAAATATGCACGCCACATAAGATCATGGGGCGTTAATCCGAATTTATTTTTTCTGGGTGAACCGTAAAGTATAAATCGACACAAGTTGAAAGTTGAAGAAATATCTATTGTGCTGATCGTTATTCCAGTCATCTGTAGGATCACTTTTGTGGTCACCTGCTGAGAAAAAATTGACAAAATTATTTTGGTTATTTTTTTTGTATGATAACCTGTCATATATATATTGTGTGGAGTGCCCTCCTCCCTTTTCAGATGGGGTGCCCCCAACGTAGCGAACCACCAGAGGTAAAATTTTGCCGGGGCAGGACCCGGAGGCAGTGTTTTTTTAAAAAAATTTTAATTAGTATATTGACAATTATGACAAAAATTTTTCAATTTTTTTAAAACTGCAGTCTTTAATTTTTCGCCCCATTTCTCTACATTTGTCTTTGCACATTCATAAAATTTGAACTTTTTGTCAAACTTTGTCAAGTCAAGTTAGAACAATAAAAATTCTCGGGCTCCGGCACTTTTTTTGCCGGATCCGGAGGCGGAGCCGGAGGCTCAAATCTGGCCGGAGCCGGAGCCGGTCGATCGCTACCCCGACGCTATCTTGCACAACAACATAAGGACTTTTTCATTGTAGCTATATGTCTCTGTAGTCTGTGGTGTGATTTCAATGTCATTTTTTTGTTATTAAATTTAGTATGTGTGAAGCCTTGTTATGTATAAGCCGTTTATTTCGCCTATAAGTTGTGCCTCATGGCGACTTTGGTGCGCGCCCCTCCCTATTCCGTGGAACTCAACTTGATTTCATCATGCAAAAAACGAATGTAGCAGAGTCGTTTAGGGACGAGTATGAATGAACTGTATCTGTTTTACTAATTCACGATCACGTATGGCAGGGGCGTACCTAGTAATACATTTCGGGGGGGATGACTTCGATTTTTTCTGATGGGTTGAAATGCACTTTTTAGCAATTTTAACTATATATATATATATATATATATATATATATATATATATATATATATATATATATATATATATATATGTATATAACAGAATGTCGTAAATTAGGCCAAAAATTCATGTTCAACAAGTGTTGAGGTTACTTTTATGTACACATTAGTAATAAATATAGGTATATATTATCATTGTCATTTTGTTCAGTTTAAGATTTTGTTAAAATTGTCGATTCAAGACAAAATCGTTCATAGAGCTGAGTTTTGTGTGTTGCCGGGCGTTTGGCTGACTGCGATCAAACTTTTTTCAAACTTTCCAAATAATCCCAACATAGCCGTTCGCATTTCTGTGTTTTTGATCAAATAGATGATGAAATTATTGGCATAATTGCACGTCATCAAAATTGCCAGCATTGGCGTTAGGGTATGCAGTATGGCCAGTTTGATTTCCAACTGACCAGCTAATACTAGCAGCCCGACGGGTAGAACCAGCAATAGAAAAGTGCAGACGACAACGTATGAGAGCATTTTGGTCACTTTAGCCTGACGGTCCTTGTTTTGTCGCATTACCTCAGACATATCCTTGGTGGCCAGACCGAAACGTAGTCCCAGCAGAGCTATCAGATAAATAAGCACGCTTAAGGTTGCAGTACTCAGCTGCAGAGAAGTGGATACTTTGTTCATATACCCCAAGAGCACACGATTTCCGTAACAAAATATGTGAACGTCAGTGCTGTGAGGTTGTAGATAAATGGCTAGATAGTTGGCCAGTATGAAACCATTGACCAAACAGAACCATAATGCTCCTGCCGCCAGCACGCGTGAGTCAGTCAGCTGCATATAAGCCTGGATATTGCAACAGGCTATGCAGCGATCAATTGAGATGAGCATAAGGGTGCCAGAACTAGCGATTCCGCCGAAAATCAAAGCGTAGGTCATTGGTAGCAGCGTACAATAGCGCCGGCTGATCTTGGATGCTGCTAGACCGATTCTGGCCAAGTATATTCGACGTATGCCCGAAAGACCGATGCCAAAACCCCAACAAAAATCAGCTACGGCTAGAAACACGGGTAGATAGAATTCCTTGCGGTGTAGACTTTTGGTGAAAACAATGGCGATTATAATCCACAGGTTTCCAATAAACTGAATCATGCCTAACACACCGTAGATAGATGACAGCACGTAAATTTGGATAGTGGCCGACGGGACGGCTGTTGTATTATTTGACATGATTTCCCTTGAAATTGTGGGTTTTTTCCAAAGTGTCTGAGACAATTTTTTCTAACAGAATACGGTCGGGTACAATAGTCATTAATTATTCTGCCTGAGAATTTATATATATACTGAGCGGTGTGAGTTAGCTGATTAGTTGACATTCAGTTGATGTTTACCGAAGAATAATTTGCGTCTATAGAAAGTTCTTTTATTTGATTTCAAATAAGCTATATTGTATTCATATTTCAGTTGGCGTTTCGGTTCAGTTAAATTTTTAGTTTGTAAACTGGCTATTGCTTGTTTGGCATAGAAAAAGTTATAAAGAACTGCCCAGAAATGTACGTAGACCCTATATAGCAACGTTCACCAACAAAATGGAAATTTTAAATGTTTGCAATTAACTTTTTTTAAACATTTAGCTAATTTTCCCATTTTAAGTTTACATGAAAATGTCGCATTTGGAATTAGTTTTTAATTCCGTTGTAAATGCTGCCGCCGCATACGCTGTTTTTGCTGAAAAGCGGAAAAATCTCTACTTGTTTTTGTAAACGAATTCACGAAAAAACGGAGAAATCACGGAAAACAACAGAAGCCAAAAACGCTACAAATACCAGTAAAATTATGAATTTTATGAACTAGAACGATAGAAAATTTATCATTTACTGAAAACATACTGAAAACATTTGCAATATATATACCATAATACGACGTTGTATTCAAAGAAAACAGGTGGACTCCTAAAAGGAGTAAGATACCCTTGTATATATATACAGAGTTATATTCTACTTGAAAAATAAAGAAGAAAAACTTTCACACGAAATTCAACAGGTAATCGCAGGACTGAGAATCGAACCAGCTATCTACGGTTTACGTAACAATTATATTGACCACTGCACCATTCGGACTCACCGTTCATGAAAGGTTATTTCAACCAAGAGTACATAATAGGAAGAGTATGACACTCTTTTTTGGGCGTGCGTCCAATGCGGAGCGCAAAATAGCCCGTTTATGTACGGTTTTCATGGGGGGGGGGGTGCCCCCCCCCTCAACTGAAGACCCCGTACTCAACTGAGGGGGCGGGTATCCCCTCCTCAATTCGATACCCAGTGCTCAACTGAGGGGGGGTACCCTCTCAGTTCAGTACCCCGTCTTCAGTTGAGGGGGGAACCCCCCTCAGTTCAGCACATCGACGAAAGTCCTTGTCAGTGTCTTGAAATGAGGGGGGGGGTACACCCCTCAACTGAAGACGGGGTACTGAACTGAGGGGAGTTGAGTACTGGGTATATATGGAACTGAGAAGGGGGTACCCCCCTTCACTTGAGTACGGGGTCTTCAGTTGGGGGGGCACCCCCCCCCCCTCAAAACCGTACATAAACGGGCTATTTTGCGCTCCGGATTGGACGCACGCCCGTAGGCATAATAGGAAGAGTCAAGAGTGTCATACTCTTCCTATTATGTACTCTTACTTCAACTTAGCCAGAAATACAAAAAGGCATTCGATTAAAATATTCAAAATTTTGACCTCAAATCAAAACCAACTTGGTTCATTATTAATATGTAATGTACCATTTAATCATTCATGTATAATAAATAAAGATAAAAGTTTACTTAAAATAATGCGTACTTGTTTTTGTAAAGTTTCAAATGTTATCGTGATCTCATATTAGAAGCTGATTCAGAGTTGGACGCGGGGCGGATTTTCGGTGCCCCGCCCCGCTCCGCGGCGATCTTGCCCGGCCTCGCGGGCACACGGTTACTAAACGTTGTCAGAAACGGAAAGGAGTTCTTTAGCATCAACATCATTCTTTAGAAGGAAAATGCGAACCATCCATCAATAGATTTGCAGACCAGCAAGCTACCATTTGAGCTACCGGGACAATGTATAATCAGTATAAATACCTTTATACATCTTGAAGAATACAGCTTGCACACACACTGTGTATATATATGTAGGTAGGTATTAAATTATGAAGTCACACACGTGACAATCATTTGCGCGCTGTTGGAGGCGTTATTGCAACAATTCAGCAGCCCAAACGAACACTTTTTCTTGACGGTTACACGAAATGGGAATACGGGTAGTGTAGTGTAACCGGTTACACTATCCGTTTCGAGTAAACGGTTACACTATCCGATTAGAGTAAACGATTTCACTATCCGCGGTTACTGTTTCTTAACGTGTACACGCTGTACCCGCTAAGTGACCGCGGACAGTGACCCCTAACCGTGTACACGCTAAACTTAGCGTGTACACGGTTACACACTTGTACACGGTTCGTACCGTGTAACCGTGCACAGCCCTAACTTAAATCGATCTAATATGATAAGGGGTAGATTATTATTATCAAAACTAGGTAGTAAGGGCAAAAAAGTAAATCCATTTGTATTTCAGTTAAAGTTAAAGTTAGGCCCGGTTCACACAGACGTAGTTTTTACTTTTTACTTTTTACTTTTGGGCCAAAGGTAAAAATTTCGGTCATACAGAACATACTTTTTACTTTTTACTTTTTACTTTTGGCCAAAAGTAAAAGTAGAAACGCGTTCTACGTTTTATTTTTACAATCTAGCCAATCAAAATGCTCTAACAGAAGCTCCGCCTATTGAGCTTCAATTTTATTGGTTAGATTCGCATTTTGACATACAACTGCGCCATATTTATCCAATTGGATGCGACATGCCTTAAGGTGGCGGCATTCAGGGGAACCGACTTTGGCGTTTAATTTTTTTCAGCGACATTTTTGACCACAATATCTTGAAGAGAAGTTGTTCAGAATAAAAAGAGGTTTCATTTGATGTGCATATTACGCTAAAAAAATTTCGAATTTTTTTGACCATTTTTGTACTCCCAGCGAAATTTTTTTATCGCGATATAAATTAATTACTTATTTCACTAAAATGTGCGTTTTCTTAGCTTTAAATTGATGTATTGAACATGCAAATTTGTTGAAGCTTTTCTGAGCTATTTAGCCGCGAAGTTATTTTAGCTAATCAAAAAATGAATCACCTAAAAAGCTGATAAATCTTCCAAAATGTCAAATTCTTTATTTATTTTCTTGAAAAATTGATTCTGGCTTTTGGTAACTTTTTTAATGGAATCATGCGTTACTAGGAAAGGTCTAATATTTGAAAAAGTATTCTTAACTTTGAGCGCACATAATGTAAAAAAGCGGGTTCTAGACCCTTAATCGACTAATTATGTTTTGTTCACCATTCATTTCTCTATCGAATGGTGGTTTCGCGATCTCTCTACAACGCACGTAGCTCGAGCAATGTCCTAAAAACTAGAAGGTGTCAGAATGAGGCTGTCTAGCCAGTGATACTCTGGGCATTAAAGGGTTAAGCAGAAAACGCTGAATTGCAAATCTTGAACCGATTTCAGTCTAGTTGAACTTTTTTAGTAATACTAGCTTCAAATTGCTCATTTTTGAGCTCGCAGACTAAAAAATTTAGAATTCAGTTTTTTTATAACCCTTTTATGCCCAAAGGATCATGGGAAATACCCCACGATGAACTATCATATCTGGGGCTATGCAACTTGACTAGTCAATTCTGGTGACAAGATCTTTTACCTGTTTTTATGGGGAATTGTAGGTCTTTGCATTTGGCTGGCAATGTTTAGTCCTACTGCCACACAGCGAAGCCTATGCTCATGAAAGCAATGTGCAAATTTGACTTTTTTTCATCGCAAAAGTAGTGTTTTCTTTAAGGCCACAGTACGAAATTTAAATGTACCTCCGGCAGTCTGCTTTATGTGCATCAGATACAGCAGATAATGTAGTTTATTTCTAGCACCCAACTATGATAGGCGCACTGTTGCTGTGTTAATACTCTAGGGTGAGGTACATTATTATGCCTGAGCGATCGCGTAGTTTTCTCACATTCTTAACTTTGAGCGCATATAATGTAAAAAAGCGGGTTCTAGACCCTTAATCGACTCATCACGTTTTGTTCATCGTTCATTTCTCTATCGAATGGTGGTTTCGCGATCTCTCTACGACGCACGTAGCTCGAGCAATGTCCTAAAAACTAGAAGGTGTCAAAATGAGTCTGTCTAGCCAGTGATACTCATTGCATTAAAGGGTTAAGTGGTTAAGTGAGTAGTATAGGTGCAAGCAGTACGACCCGGTTTGGGTGGGGGTTCTTGTGGGTTTCTGGAAATTGCCTGTTTAACGTGTAAACTCTAGCTTGGCTCCAGCTTAGCTCCAGTTTAGCTCCAGTTTGCTCCAGTCAAAGAAAATTGGGTAGGGGTGGTGGAGCAAGCTGGCAGCTGCATAGTGTAATGTCAGACAACTTACCTGTTATTAAACTGGTTTTAATGTATTAAACTATGTAATTAGATATTATTTTCTATTTAGGCGTTTTTTATTTATTCTTATTTTTATTTATTTCAATTTTTCAAATTTTAGCCAAAATGTTTACTTTCATCATTTTTCGTAGTGCACATTTTCTAAACTTCCACGGTTTTTTTAACTTATTTGCTAATTTTTAATTTTATTATTTAATTTTACACAAATTATTAGCTTCATATTTCTTTTTGCTTTGTACTATTAAGTTACTATCATTTTTTATTAACCTATTATTTTTTGTTTTCGGATAAATCCCGTAATAAATCGGTGTTTTTTAGTTTTTCAATGAAAAAGACACGTGTCGCCTCTGGCGTTTTCTGTGTGTGTAAATAGCAGCCAACTAGTGGCTGAAAACTAGTTAGACGTCATGCTGTAGATTACGTATTTTTAAATTTTGAGCTGTAGCTCAATAGATTTACGTGATCAATAGACCATTTTGTAGCTTATTATCAGGGCTACACAACTATATAAAAACTTAGTCCTACCCTCTACATTAACGGCAAGTATACCTAGTTTAGCAAACCTAGTGCAAGTTTTTGATTAAAAACATACCGCATATTTTACGGGCATGGTCGATTTCTCAGCAAATACTGAATAGATTTACGTGATCAATACGTCATTACATAGCCTATCAATATTACTACACGCTCATATAAAAATCTAAGCAGAAGACCTATGTTAAGGACAAGTAGATTCAGATTACTGAACCCTACACTATTTTTTGGTGTAAAAACATACCACACACTTTACGGGCATGTAGGATCATTCAACCAGTATGAGACCGATCAACTTGAGCAATATGTCATCGTAAACCTATTACCCGTGCTGCAAGATGATACAAAAAGCTAAGCTTAATTTCTGCTCAGTGGTTAGAAATGACTGTTTTAACAACCCACTTATTTTCTATCAGGTTCAAGTACTGTGTGGCTAAAATGATACCGCACATTTTACGGGCATGGACCATTTTTTAGAAAATATATATTCTATAAATTTAAACGATCTATCGTTATATAGCCCTTCACTAGCACTATAACCTTATACAAGAATCTTGGCAAATTATTTAGGTTACCGGCGAGTATACCTGTTTTAGCAAACCCTATGCAGGTTTTGGGCTAAAATCACCACTCTTTTTACAGGCATAGACGATAACTTAACCGTTACGATAATCAATGCGATTTATACGTCTTTGTATAGCCTGTCATAAGGACTGTATGCTGATACAAAAATTCAAGCCGAGTTTTTACTCTGTGGGCTAGTAGACCTGACGTAGTATACCTCATGGAGGTTTTTGGCTAATTTCCAGTAACTGTGGGGTGTTCGTGTGTGTAGGACAAAATCGCTAACATTTAGCTAACAAACTGTTAATGATTTGTTAATTTTCAAGTTCCATGTATATATTAATCATAGTTGTTTTTGCGGTTTTTTGGTAGTGCGTGTTTTGTGGTTATAATTTGATAATATTTGTACTCAGTATTGTGATAATACTGGTTTAGTAAAAACATTTAGCAGGAAATAATAGTACATGGTGGAAATCAATCGTCAGTCCCGGATTATTTTGTGGTTAATTCTCACGGTCTTACGCGTTCTTTAGGCTTATCTGTTATTTTCGTGGTTATTTAGTTAACAAATGGTGGTTATTGTTAAGTTTTACTATAATAGGTGCTAATGATTGACCTACTTCAGCGATATGTGTGATTGATTACTTAGAAAACGGTTAATGTTTATGGTCTCATGTGTTAATAATAATTTTAGCAATTTGTGGTTCTTCTTGATCTTCAGTATGATTTTTGGGCTTAAAGTCTGGCTCATATTGCTACTCAGTGACTTTTCAAGTTTATAAAATGTTAGTTTAATTGTACTTATTTTCTGAGATTTTCAGCAATTGATCGGAATTTTGTCATTTTATGATTCCTTTTTGGGTTATTCGTCCGGTCTAATGTGTTTGTAATAGTCAATTAAGCTATCTTTATAATCAGGGTTCAAATTTTTTGCTCAAGGTGTGGTTCGTATTTCTATTAAGTGATTTTTGACTATAGTAAACTTTAATTGCAAGTACACTCTAAATTCTGGTCAGCCTTTGGGTTATTTTTTGTTAATACTTACTGTCATGTTTTGCACAGATGTATTGTACCTTACGGGTAGTAACCACAAAAGTTAGTGCATAAATAAAAAATATTTAATAAAACTATCTTAGTACGTAAATTGACAGACGATAAATTTTGAAACGTATATAACGCTTAAAAATTAGTCACGGTATGTTAGTGGTGCTGTATAGGGAGTATTGGTCTTAAAAAATTATCATAAGTATACCTAAGTGGTTTCCTCATAGTATACAATAATGTGCTTTAGTTTCTTTAGTAGAAGTAACAAAATTTGTATGTATTGTTTAAAATTTATAACAAACAAAATTTAAAACCTGGCCCCCCGCACCATGTACTCAACATAAGTGGCGTAACATTGATTTTTCATTTCCTGCCCGTCCCCAAACATTGCCCTTGTCGACCATTCATCAGAAAAATTGAATAAACCATAGGATATGACTATTCTAAGCAAAATAATCCGGATTTAAATGTATCTAAGCTTATACGGTCGATAGTTCGAGTCCAGTCGGTATACAGTTGTTTAAAATTTATTGTTAGTCAAGCTTTTTAAGTCAAAGTGGTTTTTTCTGATCCAAGCCTTTAATATATTAAATTATAACCACAAAACACGCACTACCATAAAAAATCGCAGACAACTATGATTAATACATGGAACTTAAAAATTAACTAATTATTAACAGTTTGCTAGCTAAATGTTAACGATTTTGTCCTACACACACGAACTCGCCACATTACAAAGTTACTGGAAGTTAGCCAAAACTTTGTTTCTAAATATGCACAACATTTAGATGGCATAAAAAAGTGTCATGCATTGTGTTTTCACTGCGTATCAGATTTGCTGGAAACTATCGGCAAAAACAAAAGTAAATTTCGTGGGACGCGTTCATGCTGTCGTTCGTGAACGCAGCTAAAGTTTGGCAAAAAATAGGTGTGCCAGTTGCTTATTTTAATGGCATGACTTCTGTGATTACTTGCCGTACTTTTTATAGTCAAAATCTATTCTTTTCGTAACAAAATCACATGTTTCGTTATCTCAAGTGGTGCAACTATTTTTTGTCAGACTTAAGTAAAAAGATAATTCATCCAGCTCTTGCCGTTGCTTTTTGTGCTGACAGTCGAACTTTGTCAGCTTGTAAAATCTGCTTTTCTATTATCTCTGCTCTGTTTCGTTTCACCAAGAGTACATAATAGGGAAGAGTATGACACTCTTCCCTATTCCCAGCCAGGCAGCGCGGTAGATGCGTTGCACATTAACGCCCAAAAGTGGCCCGGAATCGGGCTACCCCCAAGTAGCCCGATTTCGGGCTACCTGGTAGCCCGATTCCGGGCCACTAGCCCGATTTCGGGCTACCAGTAGCCCGATTCCAGGCCAGTAGCCCGATTCCGGGCTAGTAGCCTGATTTCGGGCTACCTGGTAGCCAGGAATCGGGCTACTGGCCCGGAATCGGGCCACCTAGCGTTTAAAAGCCAACAGCCAATCAAAATGCGGCAGCTTTTGGTTCCGCCTACGAACTCGCTACCGTAATCCCATGTGTCGGGACAACGGCTGTTTGAACTGCAAAAGACACTTTTTTTAATTTTTTGTTATTTTAATTTTTTTAACATTTTTATCTTTATATTTTCAATTAAATACATGATTATATATCATTTTAACTACAATCTACAAGTATAAATTTACATCTTTTATCGCTTGGAAATGGCATACCTTTAGTCTGCAGCTCCAGATCACTAGGTGGCCGATGCTCCGTTCTCATTGGCTAGTTTAAAATTTTGCTTTTGCCGCCAAAATTTGTTCCACGTCATGGGAGTTCGGAGGCAGGAAGGTGCTTTTTGATGGTCACCTTCGCTGCAATTTGAAAAATTAATTCATTTATACTTGTAGATTGTAGTTAAAATGATATATAATCATGTATTCAATTGAAAATATAAAGATAAAAATGTTAAAAACACTAAAATAAAAAAAAATAAAAAAGTGTCTTTTGCAGTTCAAACAGCCGTTGTCCCGACACATGGGATTACGGTAGCGAGTTCGTAGGCGGAACCAAAGCTGCCGCATTTTGATTGGCTGTTGGCTTTTAAACGCTAGGTGGCCGATTCCGGGCCAGTAGCCCGATTCCGGGCTACCAGGTAGCCCGAAATCGGGCTAGTAGCCTGGAATCGGGCTAGTAGCCTGGAATCGGGCTACTGGTAGCCCGAAATCGGGCTAGTGGCCCGGAATCGGGCTACCAGGTAGCCCGAAATCGGGCTAGTTGGGGGTAGCCCGATTCCGGGCCACTTTTGGGCGTTAATGTGCAACGCATCTACCGCGCTGCCTGGCTGGGAATAGGGAAGAGTGTCATACTCTTCCCTATTATGTACTCTTGGTTTCACTTCATTATCCTTTTGACGCATAAGTGGGCTCATGTGTCACATGGGTAAAATTTGGCAAACTTTCCGGCATTTTAAATTTGGACTAGAACAACTCACGACCAAAAAAATAGTTCAAAGCCTTGAAACAGTTTCAGGTGGAAGTAAAGTATTTTCAACAATTTGCGCAGCAAATTGTATACCTTGCTGCAAAACAATAATATTAACCGTAATATATATATAAATTGTAAACACACTATGTCCATGCAAAGATCATATTTTAATCATAGATGCACATAGGGGGGGGGGTATCCACCCCCCCTGGGGGGGGGGTCGGCACCCCCCCTCAGTCATCCGGCACCCCGCCTAAACCCCCACCCCCCCTCTGATGGCCAAGAAAGTGCCCCAAAAATGTGTAAAAAGTTGAAAGATTGCAAAAATTTTTCGCCTGCGGCGAAAAATGTACCAATGGCCAGAACTAGGGCCCCCCCTTCCGACAGGGGTCAGGCACCCCCCTCGCCGATTCACCCCGTGCATCTCTGATTTCAATCAGTACGTTTTTCACTCAGCAGAAGAATTTGTCTAAAAATTATAATCGCAGTGTTACTACTCAAGTAGTTGCTTTAGAAAACAACCTTTATGGAAAAATTTTGTATGTAGCAAGTTTTCAAAATAGTTAGGTACTACCGTCTTTCCTCGAATAAAGCCCCGGGGGCTTTATTGTTTCGTGAAGGTCCAAACGCGGGCTTTATTCAAGGCGGGGGTTTTATTCAAGGCAGGGGCTTTATTGATTCGTGAAGGTCCAAACGGGGGTTTTATTCAAGGCGGGGGCTTTATTTCTTGGTGAAGTTTTTCTGACCAAGTGGGCCCAGTTGCTTTGCTGAAACCAGTTGTTACAAGTGGAGCTCTTGTGAAATCTTACAATTGTACATTACAGTTATATTTTAACGTTTCCAAAATTTCCAATTGTTACAAAAGTAAGACTTGTACATGAGTAACAAACAGGGCCCAGACGCAAGTCAAAAGGACGTTTTGAATAAAGCCCCCGGGGGTTTTATTCAAGGCGGGGGTTTTATAATTTCGTGAGTGGCTTGACGGGGGCTGTATTCGAGACAGGCGCTTTATTCGAGGTAATACGGTATCACCTTAGTTTCACATCTTAAACACTTGAAGCAAGTCTCAATTAAATAACATACTGACGAAAGCAAGTCTACTGTACTGTGCAATTAAAATACTAAAATAGGCTTTGTGTATTTCAATTATCATAAAAGCTTGGTTTCATAATTGATTAATTAAGGTAATGATGTTTGATGACCGGTTGTTAATGGTATTGATTTATAAAAGTTAAGTTTCACACATTACAATTAGTATGCACCGGAAATTACCGCTGAGGTGTATCACTGTCTTTGTACGTTATCGGCCTGGTTTTTAATTAGGTTTTACCAAGAGTACATAATAGGAAGAATATGACACTCTTCCTATTATGCCTACGGGCGTGCGTCCAATGTGGAGCGAGAAATAGCCCGTATATGTACGGTTTTGAGGGGGGGGGTACTCCCCCCTCATTTCAAGACACTGACAAAGACTTTCATTGCTGTGCTGAACTGAGGGGGGGTAGCGCAAGGTCTTTGTTAGTGTCTTGAAATGAGGGGGGTACCCCCCTTCAGTAGAGCACGGGGTATCGAACTGAGCAGGGGGTACCTCTCTCAGTTGAGTACGGGGTCTTCAGTCCGGTTGTCAACCTAAGGTCGAAGGTTCAAGTCCTTGTACCACTGCTGAAGTTTTGCATTTCGGATATAGCGTTGCAAAAGTTAATTGCTGTAAAAAGCGACCTACCTGACCTTCCTGTGTTATTTAACACAGGAGATTTGATTTGATCAAGAGTACATAATAGTGTCTCTCTCTATTTAGAAGAAGAGTGAGACACTCTCCTTTCTGCCTGTGTTATAGCGCAGGCAGATGCGCTCATCATTTTTTAGCCCAAATGTTGCCGTTTTGTGCAACATGTTGCTGGCCAATCAGCGCGTAGATTCTGTGCGAAACACACTTTAATATATAATCATTAAGTTGTTGATCGTTGATAAGCATTAAGATAGGGATAAAAGGCTAATAACTCATTATTTATTCATAGTCTGCTTGCAAAAACATTAAAAAATGTTTGCAAATACCTTTGGGGATATTTGGGCCAACTTTCAGCGAAATTAACTGAGAAACTTTTGAGATATAAACTTTTCTCAATTTCTTAAAAGTTTCTCTATTAATTTAGCTGAAAGTTTGCCAAAATATCCCCAAAGGTATTAGCAAACCTTTTTTAATGTTTTTGCAAGCAGACTATGAATAAATAATGAGTTATTAACCTTTTATCCTTATCTTAATGCTTATCAACGCATCAGCGATTATATACTAAAGTGTGTTTCGCAGAGAATCTACGCGCTGATTGGCCAGCAACATGTTGCACAAAACGGCAACATGTGGGCAGGAAATGACGAGCGCATCTGCCTGCGCTATAACACAGGCAGATAGGAGAGTGTCTCACTCTTCTTTTAAATAGAGTGAAACACTATTATGTACTCTTGATTTGATTACCTAGATTCACGTAGGATTTAGAAAATCTGAATATAGTATATACCTACGCGGCCCCTGAGGGGGTCGCGTAAAAATGCATTAAAACTGGTAAGCTGTCGAAATGTTTGCTAGCTGCTACTAAAGTTGCTATTTTTATTTACGTTTCAGTGACGGCATGAATTTAAGTCAAATAAGCAGCGTCCTGCGCCGTTCTGCATTTCATGGCTTTTCGGATATTTTCAAAGTCTCATCAAAGCAAAAAGACAAAATTACCGCAATATTCACTGCTATTGTATTTGTGGTTTTATTGTTTGTATGCCTCTCATTTACTCACGGAGTAGTAACAAAGTTCAGAACAAACAATAAAGGCAATGACTTTCAAATTATCTCCGAACCCGACGATACCCGGTATCCAAGAGTAGTCATATGCACTATTACGAGGTATGTGTTTTCATTCGTGTTTATTAAGTTTATGCAATTTCTATTTTATTAAGGGTTTTAAGGAAGTATTTAAGGATTTAAGGTTGGCAATCTCATAGATGGAAAACGCAGAATTGAGCTGTCATGCTTTGACTTTGCAATTGAAACCGACTGACAACAAACAGCTGCTGAAAGTAAGTACAGCGGTTACTTTTTTCTTTTGAATCTAATGAGACTACATGTCCTAACTGCACAAATCAACAAATTATGTTTATTGCAACATTCTTGAAAGAAGAATGCGGAATGATCGTAAGTAGTTTTGGTGGTATCACCAAAAATATTTTAACATAATTTCATAATTTTGAATAGCTTTGCATGCATTTAGTTCCTTATGTGTAAAAAATAATATTTTATGGCACCAATGGGGTCCTACATATTTAACAAGCTTATTAGTATCTAGAGTCTTAGTCTAAAAATTAACCATTTTGAGCACCATGAGTGATCTTTTTAAAAACCCATCACTTGTTTAAAAAAATACGCACTCTTAGTTCATATTTCGCGCTTCACTGCTTAGCACTTTATTACCTTAGCAGTTTCGCACTTATGTTTTTGAATATTTTTTGTGATTTGTGTTTAAAAACGTTTCTGCTTCCTTCTTGTGTTTTATGTTTGTGCTTTTGTGGTTTTTTCAGTATAATATTGAGCATAATTTTAGTGAGTTTCTTTTTTGTGTTGGTATATTGTGGTTTGGTGCTTTTGTGCTTAGCATAATCATTTTATACCTAAAAGGACGAAAACACAAAACATATAGTCACACTTTCTCAACTTATTTTTGATTAAAAAATATGTTTTGCATTGTTTTTTGTATTTAAATCAATAACTGCTTGTATTTACGCAACTTTACTTTTATTTGTGTATTTAAATTTAGTCAACAAAAAAGCTATGCCTTTTGCTGTTCAATCTGTGTAGATTTCAATGAAATTATGTAAAACAAACTATCAAATACAAAATGAATACAATTGTAAATATCTCCTAACGGCAATAAACGGGTTGCCGACGGTAGGGGACCCTCTATTCTAGGCAAAGGACCCTATATTCTAAGCAACAGATTGTCTATTTTCAACAAAAAAACCCATATTTATGTTCAGGGACCCAAACTACCCACAAAACTCCCAAAATCTCAATTTAGAAAATTTGACCCCTGAGGACCCCCTCGTGGGGGTACCCTGAGAGGGTCATATACTTCGCAGTCACACTATTCTCTGCTGTCAGGTTCCCATATGTCTGTTCTGCAGACAAATAAGCATTTTATACAATCTAGACAGCAAACATTGAAAAAAAAGGTTGATTATTCAAAACATCGAAATCTCAATATCGAAATTTTGACCCATGAGGACCCCCTAGGGGGGGTACCCTGAGGGGGTCGTAGGGGGTTCCAGGGAGGTCCTAGGCAAAAATTGACCTCGGATTCGTGTTCAGGGGCCCAAATTACCCCTAGAAACACCAAAATCTCAATTTCGAAAATTTGACCCCTGAGGACCCCCTAGGGGGGGGGGGGTACCCTGAGGGTCGATAAGGGGGTCCAGGGGGGTACTAGGCAAAAATGGACCTCGGATTCGTGTTCAGGGGCCCAATTTACCCCTAGAAACACTAAAATCTCAATTTCGAAAATTTGACCCCTGAGGACCCCCTAGGGCAATAAACGGGTTGCCGACGGTAGGGGACCCTCTATTCTAGGCAAATACTATTGCAACACGCAAGCACAATAGGTTTCGTCCTGGAAACACACTTTTCTGCATACACTATTCGACTTACCTATATAACCCCACTGAAACATTACCACAACAGGTTTCGACACCAAATATTTGAAATCACGTGACCCGGCCCCCCGAGGGGTCAGGGGGTCACCAAGGTGGGGGGCACAAGTACTCGTGGGTGGGACCTCACCACCAAAGTTTGGGACCAATCCGACCAGGGGGGGCTGAGAAAAACGAGTCACAAAATTTTGAGGACAATAATAATAATAATAAATATCTCCTAACGGCAATAAACGGGTTGCCGACGGTAGGGGACCCTCTATTCTAGGCAAAGGACCCTATATTCTAAGCAACAGATTGTCTATTTTCAACAAAAAAACCCATATTTATGTTCAGGGACCCAAACTACCCACAAAACTCCCAAAATCTCAATTTAGAAAATTTGACCCCTGAGGACCCCCTCGTGGGGGTACCCTGAGAGGGTCATATACTTCGCAGTCACACTATTCTCTGCTGTCAGGTTCCCATATGTCTGTTCTGCAGACAAATAAGCATTTTATACAATCTAGACAGCAAACTTTGAAAAAAAAGGTTGATTATTCAAAACATCGAAATCTCAATATCGAAAATTGGACCGCTGAGGACCACCTAAGGAGGGTACCCTGAGGGGGTCGTAGGGGGGTCCAGAGAGGTCCTAGATAAAAATGAGCCTCGGTTTCGTGTTCAGGGGCCCAAATTACCCCTAGAAACATCAAAATCTCAATATCGAAAATTTGACCCCCGAGGACCCTCTGGACCCCATAGGGGGGGTACCCAAAGGGGTCATAGGGGGTCCAGGAGGGTCCTAGATAAAAACTAACCTCAGATTCGTGTTCAGGGGCCCAAATTACCCCTAGAAACACCAAAATCTCAATTTTGAAAGTTTGACCCCTGAGGACCCCCTAGGGGGGTGTACCCTGAGGGTCCATAGGGGGGTCCAGGCAGGTCCTAGGCAAAAATGGACCTCGGACCCAGAAGAGTCCTTACTATTGCAACACTCAAGCACAATAGGTTTCGTCCTGGAAACACACTTTTCTGCATACACTATTCGACGCACCTATATAACCCCATTGAAACATTACCACAACAGGTTTCGACACCAAATTTTTGAAATCACGTGACCCGGCCCCCCCGAGGGGTCAGGGGGTCACCAAGGTGGGGGGCACAAGTACTCGTGGGGGGGACCCCACCACCAAAGTTTGGGACCAATCCGGCAAGGGGGGGCTGAGGAAAACGAGTCACAAATTTCGAGGACAATAACAATAACAACAACAACAACAATAACGACACGGACACGACAAATATAAGGGGTTGCCCCGATTTTTGCTTCGCAAATTGTCGGCAACCCAATAATAATAATAACAACAACAATAACGACACGGACATGACAAATATAAGGGGTTGCCCGCTTTTTGCTTCGCAAATTGTCGGCAACCCAACAACAACAACAACAAATATCTCCTAACGGCAATAAACGGGTTGCCGACGGTAGGGGACCCTCTATTCTAGGCAGGAGACCCTCTATTCGTGTTCAGGAGCTCGAATTACCCCTAGAAACATCAAAATCTCGATTTCGAAAAATTGACCCCTTTGGCCCTCTGGGGCATGGTACCCTAAAGGGGGGGGGCTACCCTCAGGGGGTCATAGCGGGGTCCAGGAGGGTCCTTACTATTGCAACACACAAGCACAATAGGTTTCGTCCTGGAAACACACTTCACTACATACACTATTCGACGCACCTATATAACCCCATTGAAACATTACCACAACAGGTTTCGACACCAAATTTTTGAAATTACGTGACCCGGCCCCCCGAGGGGTCAGGGGGTCACCAAGGTGGGGGGCACAAGTACTCGTGGGGGGGACCCCACCACCAAAGTTTGGGACCAATCCGGCCAGGGGGGGCTGAGAAAAACGAGTCGCAAAATTTTGAGGACAATAATAACAATAATAACAATAACAATAAATATCTCCTAACGGCAATAAACGGGTTGCCGACGGTAGGGGACCCTCTATTCTAGGCAAATACTATTGCAACACGCAAGCACAATAGGTTTCGTCCTGGAAACACACTTTTCTGCATACACTATTCGACTTACCTATATAACCCCACTGAAACATTACCACAACAGGTTTCGACACCAAATTTTTGAAATCACGTGACCCGGCCCCCCGAGGGGTCAGGGGGTCACCAAGGTGGGGGGCACAAGTACTCGTGGGTGGGACCCCACCACCAAAGTTCGGGACCAATCCGACCAGGGGGGGCTGAGAAAAACGAGTCACAAAATTTTGAGGACAATAATAATAATAATAAATATCTCCTAACGGCAATAAACGGGTTGCCGACGGTAGGGGACCCTCTATTCTAGGCAAAGGACCCTCTATTCTAAGCAACAGATTGTCTATTTTCGGCAAAAAAACCCATATTTATGTTCAGGGACCCAGGGGGGCATATACTTTGCAGTCACACTATTCTCTGCTGTCAGGTTTCCATATGTCTGTTCTGCAGACAAATAAGCATTTTATACAATCTAGCAAGCAAACTTTGAAAGAAAAGGGTGATTATTCAAAACATCGAAATCTCAATATCGAAAATTGGACCGCTGAGGACCACCTAAGGAGGGTACCCTGAGGGGGTCGTAGGGGGGTCCAGAGAGGTCCTAGATAAAAATGAACCTCGGTTTCGTGTTCAGGGGCCCAAATTACCCCTAGAAACATCAAAATCTCAATTTCGAAAATTTGACCCCCGAGGACCCTCTGGACCCCCTAGGGGGGTACCCAAAGGGGTCATATGGGGTCCAGGAGGGTCCTAGATAAAAACTAACCTCAGATTCGTGTTCAGGGGCCCAAATTACCCCAAGAAACACCAAAATCTCAATTTCGAAAGTTTGACCCCTGAGGACCCCCTAGGGGGGGTGTACCCTGAGGGTCCATAGGGGGGTCCAGGCAGGTCCTAGGCAAAAATGGACCTCGGACCCAGAAGAGTCCTTACTATTGCAACACTCAAGCACAATAGGTTTCGTCCTGGAAACACACTTTTCTGCATACACTATTCGACGCACCTATATAACCCCACTGAAACATTACCACAACAGGTTTCGACACCAAATTTTTGAAATCACGTGACCCGGCCCCCCCGAGGGGTCAGGGGGTCACCAAGGTGGGGGGCACAAGTACTCGTGGGGGGGACCCCACCACCAAAGTTTGGGACCAATCCGGCCAGGGGGGGCTGAGAAAAACGAGTCACAAAATTTTGAGGACAATAATAACAATAATATCTCCTAACGGCAATAAACGGGTTGCCGACGGTAGGGGACCCTCTATTCTAGGCAGGAGACCCTCTATTCGTGTTCAGGAGCTCGAATTACCCCTAGAAACACCAAAATCTCAATTTCAAAAATTTGACCCCTCAGGACCCCCTAGGGGGGGTACCCTGAGGGTCGATAAGGGGGTCCAGGGGGGTACTAGGCAAAAATGGACCTCGGATTCGTGTTCAGGAGCCCAATTTACCCCTAGAAACACTAAAATCTCAATTTCGAAAATTTGACCCCTGAGGACCCCCTAGGGGGGGTACCCTGAGGGTCCATAGGGGGGTCCAGGCAGGTCGTAGGCAAAAATGGACCTCGGACCCAGAAGAGTCCTTACTATTGCAACACATAAGCAAACTTCTTCTGAGAAAAACGAGTCACAAAATTTTGAGGACAATAATAATAATAATAACAACAACAACAACAATAACGACACGGACACGACAAATATAAGGGGTTGCCCGCTTTTTGCTTCGCAAATTGTCGGCAACCCAATAATAACAATAACGACACGGACACGACAAATATAAGGGGTTGCCCGCTTTTTGCTTCGCAAATTGTCGGCAACCCAACAATCTGCTAAAATTTGAATAAAACTAGTCTACGAAAAACAAAAACACATAATCTGCTGATTAGTTTTGATCTGCATTAAAATATGTATACTCTTTGGTGGCCTGACACTACAATCTGGTGACCCTGATACATTGTTTTTTTAAATATCCTGTCCAGGCCATGTTAAAAGCAATTTATTTCTGCTGCCTTACACTTCAATTTCTATGCTTTATACAGCCGGATTAGCTAAATTCCGTCCTTGTTTCAGGATATGGTAACACTTCAAACGATTTTTGGTTTCGAGCTGGGTATCTTACGGTTTTTCTTTACCTTGCCCAAAGTTCTTGTCAGCTTGCGTTTGGGTGGACAAAGTTTAGCGACAAAGTTTTCGTTTACTGCTTTTAGTATCTACTGGTGCTGTGGTCTCACACGGCGTCATGCTAGCTTTTTCTGCTTGTTGCTAGTCGTGAGCGGTGACGTTGAAGCTAACTCTGGACCCCCCATGCAAGAGGACTACGGAGACAATCTAAATCACGTCGATGATTTAGGAAACGCAAATGTGGCTAGAGTCTCGGTTAAGCCACCGTCTTTTTATAGGCAAAACCCTAGCATTTGGTTCTACCAAATAAAAAATCAATTTGTGCTTGCCCAAATCATCTCTGAAGCAACTAAATATCACCATGTACAGGCAGCACTAAAGAAGACGTAGCTTTAAACTTGCCGATCGCAATGGGCGCCAGTTACCAAGAAGTGAAAGAAACAATTTTGAAACTTTATACTAAAACAAAAACACTACTACTTGAAGAAGCTCTGGGAGAAGTTTCCCTGCAAGAGGAAAAACCCAGCTTTTTCTATTGCAGGCTCAGTTGCAAACTATGTTGCAGAAATCAAATGACGACCAGACGACAATCTCTTGGAACACAAGCTTTTAAATGCAATACCGATTACTGCCAGGGCGGCTCTTGCAGGTCACATGCACCTCGGTGGCGATGATTTTGCCTCCTTGGCGGATACAATAACTCAAATGGTGGACAAACCAACAATAGCAGCAGCAACAAAGTCTTCGCCCCCAAAAGCACAAAAACCTATTAAACACTACGCAGGAGCCATTTTACCGTTTGCAGCTGGTCAAAAGCCAAAAACATGCCGCTTCCAATGGCCCCGCCGCAAGACGGTGCAAGCCATAGTGCATGTTTCCGGATCCAATATTACAGTCTACGGCACAATTACTTGTGAAATATCATTACGCTCCATCAGAAGATCATTTGTACATACATTTATTGTTGCTGACGTTGATCACAATGTACTCTGTATGGATTTTTTCGCGTAAAACAAACTAGTTATTAACCGCCACAAAAATTGTTTAAATGACAGTACAACTGATATTAAAGTTAGCTTAATCAGTTCACGTGTACCCAGTTATCCGAGCGCTGTAATTTATTTCGACAACCATAACAATTCTCGAATTCGCATACTGTGCTCAAAGTTTAAGGAACTATTTTCGCCCCTAGTCTTTAATTCTAAAACACCTTTGTGTCACCACGTGACCCACAAGGTTGTTAGATAAAGGTAAAGGTAACCCGCGGATAGATATCTATCCTTTGGCGTGTCCGCCCTCGGGTGCGGTGCTCATCTCCGTTACAACGCCCTGGAGCGTCAGGGGTGCGACTTCAAGAGTGACTACATCCGTGGAGGGGGGCCCCCCCTCAAGGCATAATGCCCTACACGGACCCCTGTTACCTTCCCACGGTATTGTGGTAACCATTTGCCGACCAGATGAGAATGGACTGCTGGGTTGGCAGGAGCAATGTGGCCCTAATCTCTTGCTCAAGGAGACTACGTATAACCGAGAGTATGGGATTAGATCCTCCAACCTTCCGATTAGAAATTGAACACCGTAACTACTCGGCCACACTGGCCACAGACAGTGACAAGGTTGTTACCAAAGGTAGTTTTGTTTTCAGTCGCCCTAGACAGTTAAACCCTAAAAAACTAAAAGTAGCAAAGACATTTTTTGAGTTTATGCTAAAAGATGGAACAATTCGGCCTTGTTCGAGTGAGTCGGCCAGTCCTCTCCATATGGTATCCAAAAAGAACCCGGGCGACTGGAGAATTTGTGGCAATTACTGAGCTTTGAACAGCTCCTGATCGCTATCCCCTACCGCACCTTTTACAATTTACTGCCAATATGAACAAATGCACTGTATTCTCCACACTAGATTCACTTAAAGCATATCATCAGAGACCGGTTGAGCCAGAAGATGTCTGCAAAACAGCAGTTACTACGCCGTTCGGACTATTTAAATTTGTTCGCATGCCGTTTGGTTTGCAAAAATCTGCCTGCACCTTCCAACGCTTTATTGATCAAGTCTTTCGCGGTTTCAATTTTGCGATTGGATATGTAGACAATGTTGTTATTGCATCGACAAACGAGACAAAGCATTTACGACACCTGGAAACTATATTTAAGCAATTACAAAATTTTGGCATTAAAATTAACTTTTCCAAGTGCTACTTTTTCCAATAAGAACTAAATTTTCTTGATTATTCTACATCTGCTGCAGGAATTCTACCAAAAAAAGACAAGATTGAGGGCGTACTAAATCTAACCTCCCCCAAAAACTACAGTGCGCTAAAGCCCGGTTCATAGTTGTCCGTAAGGGCTGTCCGTGTCCGACTCCGAGCCCGTGTCCGTAAGAGTAGTTTGATTCACAGTTGTCCGGATGTCCGTAAGAACTTGTCCGTGAGTGTCCGTAAAGGCTGTCCGGATGTTCGGAAGGCAAGTTGAATTCAATTCAACTTTTGTCCGTGTCCGTAAGGATTTAGCCAATCAGATTATAGCCTTTATAGTCACGTGTAGGTGCGTGTACATGAAATTACTCCGCGCATTGCAAAATTTTGTTAAATTGGTCGTAATTTCAGGTCAGTAGCTTCATTTTAGTGTGCTTAGAACGTTTTTATTGATTTTTCTAAGCTTGCATTTTTACACAATTGGTACACTGCAGAATGTGTAGGCGTTATTTTATTATGCTTACTCAGTGTCCGTAGAGTGTCCGTAGATGTATGAATTAATGCTGCTGCGGACACGGACACGGACAAATGTTACGGACAAGCTTCCGGACACGGACACGGACTCAGACACGGACAACTACGGACAGTTCCGCACTACTAAGAACTAGGCTTAAGACGCATAATCGGCATGTTTGGATTTTACCGTCGGCATGTACCCAATTTTGCTCACATTGCGTCACCGTCACACGATTTATTACGGCTTTCTCAACCACACAAAAACTCAACACCAGAATTCAACTGGCTCGAAATACGCAAAAAATTTTCATGAACTCAAAACAAAAATTACCAATTGTGCATTACTTTATTATCCTTCAGCAGATGACAAATGCTACACGTTGACTACAGACGCGTCAACTGTGGCATATGGAGCTTTTATTCTGCTGCTTTTGAAATTTCGTTGCCATTGGCGTTTTACTCTCGTCAGTTCACTCAAGCACAGCGCAAATGGTCAGTTTTCGAACGTGAACTATATGCCTTGTGCGACTCCAGCAAAAAGTTTCAACATTTGCTAGAAGGGCGTCGTGTGATTGCGTATACCGATCACAAACCGTTGGTATGCGCCTTTAATAAAATAGTTAGTGCAGACCCGAAACAACATCGCCAGCTAGCTATCTTACTTGACTAAATTCATTGATGAACTGACATTTATTTAGGGAAAATAAAACATTGATGCCGACACCTTGTCAAGAACTGTAAATGCTGTCACCATTGATGTTTTCGATGTCCCAAATATTGCAAAAGCTCAAGCATTCGCGAACAATTTAGAATTAGATGGGAGTTTCCAAATCAAAAAATTTCCTTTTATAGGTGGTGGCAAAATTCTTTGTGATGTTTCAACCCCATATCCGCGGCCCATTTTACCAAAAAATGTACAAAAATGAACTTTTGACCAACTGCATAACTTGACACATCCAGGAGTCAAGGCTAATACAAGTCTCATTCTCGCTCGTTACGTCTGGCACAATGCTTGCAAAGATATCAAACAATGGTATCAACAATGCCAGCACTGCCAGTCCGCAAAAGTCACAAAGTATCCGGTTACCTCACCGCATGCATATCCGGTTGGTGGACGGTTTGAAAACATTCACCTGGATATTGTCGGACCTTTTTTCAGCAGTCAAAATTGCTACTTGTCAACAATGATAGACAGAGAAACTGGATGGGTTGAAGCAGAACCCATGGACTTTATGACTGCCGAAGTCATCGTTTCAGCTTTTCTCAACGGATGGGTTTAACGGTTCTGCATTCCACTAACTGACACAACCGATCGCGGTATACAGTTCGAGTCTGAGCTTTTCTCGAAACTGTCAAAGCTTCTAGGATTTACCAGAACTCGCACATACGGCTACCACCTTAGCAGTAATAGCAAAATAGGAAGATTTCATCGTACTCTCAAACAATCACTAAAAACAAAAAAAAGAGAACTGGACACAAACTCTTCCTATTGTACTCTTTGCTTATAGAATTAAGCCGCTGTCAGTGACCGGAATCTCGCCGTTCCAGCTAGTAACCGGTACTACTGCGCTTGTTCCTGGATCGTTAATTGTGTCAGCAGATGATATTTTTAATGCTGAGTTTGTGAACAATTTATTTAATCGTCTTCAAAATGTTTAATTTATAATTTGGACAGAAAGAAAAACAAAATACTTTGATCCTAGAACTGCAAAATTTTTGCTCGACTGCTCTCACGCTCTGTTTCGCACAGACCGAGTTTGGCGCCCACTCGAGGTTCCGTATTCAGGTCCGTACAAAGTTTTAAAGCGATTTGCCAAACTTATAGAAATTGGAAAAAAGACTGACGCAGTCAGCATAGAGCGTCCGAAACAGTTTATTTGCACAGTCAAAAACACAGCTCTTTAAACTACTTCAGACTATACCACACGCACTGCTGCGGATCCCGCAGAATTAGCGCAAAGTATGGACACAACTCGCTCAACTTCAAAAAAGTGACTCCGTCATTTTGGGGCCGGAAGTGTGTAACAATCTGCTGAAGTTGGAATAAAATTAGTCTATGAAAAACTAAAACACGATCTGCTGATTATTTTTGATTTGCAATAAAATATGTATACTATCTGTGGTGGCCTGACACTACACAACCAAACAAAAAGTCGTAGAATTACAAATAATTCTAAAAAAAACTTAAAACTAACAAAATACAAAACACTTTTAAACACAAAATAGAACAATAATTAGAAATACCGTGCCCAATCAAAAATTTTGCACAATTTTAATTGGCTTAGCACTAAAGCACATTTTGAAATCCTAAATATCTTGCATGTTTTCAAAACACAAAAACACAGGAAGTGTAAGCCAAGAAAGCGCAAATGCTAAAGCACAAATGGACAGTCTAACGCGCTAAAACCTCAAGGCACTGAGTTTGAACATCAAAAGCACCAAAGCACTAAATCACTAGAGCTTGGAGTATGAACTGGAAAGCACAATTATTAAAGCACTTCAAACGAGAACGACCCGGCAAAGTATAACATGACTTTCTCAACAAATAACTTGACTTTATGTTTATAAAATTTCTATAGAAACAAAATAATGAAATATGTAAAAACTATATTAAAAAAAATTATAATTTAATTTATTATATGCAATATAATTCTCACACAGCTTTCAGATTTAATCCGCACGAAGTGTCCAGTTTAGCTGACGAAATTGGTGTGCTGAACGAATCGTTAAGCGTCTATATAGATTCACATTACGTGATACAATCCATTAAAACATTGTATTCTATTGATTATGACTTTCGTTTTGTGTATAATTCTTGGTTTAACGCCACTAAGGCTGTTGAAGAACCGTTATATCGCTATTTGAAAAAAAGACAAGAGCTGTTAGTTTCTGCTTTGGAACGCGTTTCTTATCATTGCCATGATTTTGTTCAAAAATGTTATTCGCAATTTGGCAAAATTGACTGCTGTAAAGATCACTTGTGGACACCTTATGGTTTGTGCGCCTATCTTGATTTGGGTGCAAAAGTAGCGAGTTTTCCGAATCCAGGTAAAATTCTATACATTTATACACACACAAACACACACAGACATATACACACACACACATATATATATATATATATATATATATATATATATATATATATATATATATATATATATATATATATATATATATATATATATATATATATATATATATATATATATATATATATATATATATATATATATATATATATATATATATATATACACATATATACATATATATATCAGTAGATAATATCAGTAAAAAATAAGAAACGTCTCTGAATATATGTCTTTAATCAAGTTTACTAAGCCTGTCCTTCGGCCTGTGTCAGGCCTTCGATGGGCTCTACAAAGTTACAGTAATATCAGGTGATTGTAGTTATAACTGTTCAATCCCAGTGGCTCGAATATAGTTCCCATTTTATCTATCCAAGTAGCTTCGCCAGTTTTTCTACTTTGTTAATCGCCAAAATTTTGTTGTAGAATAATCACTCGCATATCAGAACAACTATGATTTGGTAGGCTGTAGTGTCGTGCTATTGCAGTGTTGCAGTTGGGTAGTAGCTTGCGTTTAGCTTGTTTTGACCTTGTAATATTGACTATGCAAGCTCTGTGCGCATTGATCCTTGAGCGTAATTGTTGACCTGTTTCGCCAAAGGTTGTGGTAGCGTTTGAAATCTCAGCAGTAAACTTGATGGAACTGTGTTCTGCGTTCAGACTTTGCAGGAATATGTCTAGGTTATCTCTACTTTCTGTCCAGATTATCCTATCACCCAAATAATTCAAACGGACAACTTTTTGTCCAAATTTCCGACAAAAAATTGTTCAAGTTCACAAGGGTCCCCCCTTCCTTTCTAAAAACCGAACTTTTTTACGGTCACGTGGTGTCGGGGATTACCAATGTTGAGGGCTTCTGCCTTCTGCTAAAGTTTTGTTCATACCATGATGTATCACCTATAAAAACTGTTTACCAACAAACGACCACACGGAAACTAATAACGGACATGACAGACACAATGGGTTGCCTTTTTTTGCAATTGGTCGACAACCCAACTACACCGCATACATAACTGAGGTCTAATATGCCAACGTATACATGGGTGTGAGAGCGTGCGCCTGCTGTTGCTGTTGGTTTGATATTCAGCAGGGAAAATCCAATTAGTTTGATTTGATTTCATGCGAAGGCTGGGAAATTATGTAGGTTTGATTTGATGCACCTCATTTTCAAGAGCAATGATTTGATTTGATGTGCTGCATCAAAAATCAAAACCGCATTAAAATTAGTTTTGATTTGATGCAGTTTCCACATCAAAACAACCCTAATATTGCGTACAGGGTTTTTCAGCTGCTTACACCCATACCAGTAGACACTTTTATTTACAAACTCAAAAAGTCAACTTGTTATAAATGATTCTTTGCAAATACAATATTGCAACGACATCAGCAGTTGAATGCATAAAGTCAGTCTAAACGCAGTCTTAGCTGGACGCAGTCTGTACTATGTTTAACAAAACTAGCCTAAGCCCATCGTTACAAAATATTAGGTGATTTTTGCACACGCTAAAGATGTAAGACGAAGTTAAGACTGGGTCTAGGCCTCGTCTCCGAAGACTGACGTTAAACGGTATTCTGAAAGGTTGTCTTAGTTGAGTCATAAAAATTACACAGAAATTATTGTTTCTAACAGTTTCTACAGGTATAAAAACTTGTTTCAAACTGTTGGCTGCACGCCAATACCGTCAAGCTGTGTGAATAAGCATCTATTAGTATAGTAATGATGATTTGGGAACAAAAAATTTTCGAAAAAAAATTTTGTACAACATTGAATAATAAGACGAAAGCTAACACATCCTAAACCATAACCAGTGCTACCTATAGCTTGAATTTGCAATTTTTTGTAGTTTTTATTTCCCAAAAATCAAGTTAAAATTGATTAAAAAAGCTTGAGAACATGCACATGATGTTTGACGACACTTATTAGGCTTTAATTTTTTAAAAAGTTATAAGTGCTAAAAAAAGGCTTAAACTAGCCTTAGACTAGCTGAAGGGCACGTCTTACTTTCAAATGAAAAAACGAAGACTAAAATAAACCTGACGTTCTTTACGCATACCGAGTAGTATTTTTAAAAAATTGTAAGAAGAAAATTCACACGTCTTATATACAAATTCCAAAGGGTGGCCTGACACGTTAGTTTTAAAAATGGCAGTCTAAGGGCTTAGACATAATTTTTACTTAGTCTCCGGAGACTGGCTTTATGCATTCCACCTTGGATGTCTGGTTGCTAAAATTCTACCTTGTAGTATGTCACACGTCTTTTCTTATTTCCTTCACAAAATCTTTTTTAATACATATTAGTATGCTTTTATATGTAAATATTAATAATTTGCAAAGTCTGCAAAGTTTCTGTAATTGTAAATCTAAATGCATCTATTCTGACGAAGTTTGTTTCTTATTTAATCATCTGGTGATTCATAGTTGGGGTCATCTACATAGCCATCTTAGTTATTTTAGCAACTGAGTTTTTTTATTCTCAAGTTGATCAACTGATAAGGCCTGTAGACGCGAGCCCTCTATGCTGAAACACGAAACAATTTGTTGCCATGTAAGATATTCTTCGGGCTGAAAGCGCAGGTCTTCATTTTGTTTTCTATAGAAACGGCATCTCCTTCGCTAACTGCTTCGGGTCAATCCACACATTTTGCGTTCCTTCGTCCAACTTTGTAATGAAAAAATTTAACTCATTCTCTATGAATCGTTTGTATTGTATTGGCGGAGCGTCAGTCCTGAATCTTTTGGCACTGCTTCATTGCGACAATGTTCATCTTCTGATTTGTTCATCAAATTAAAAGGTTCATTAGTTCCAGATTTTTTAAGTAAATTATCAGTAATTAAGCAAACATTCGTGTTTGTATATGCTCTAAATACGTGGTAATTTTCGAAGCATTCAATGTAAGCAACCGTACTTACACTACCATAGTGAGTTCAAGCAGACGGCAAACCTTGTACTCATAACTGTTTTTTTATATTTTGCATGTATTTAGAACTTTTATTGTTACACAACTGTGCATAATATGGTTTGCCGTAAAAAACGTATAATTGATCTACAAGCAAAAACTTTACTGATTTCACAGCTGTAATTTGCGATATTTTGTAGTTTGAAGGTGCATTACTTCCAGATTTTTTAAGTGAATCGTTGGTAATTAAGCATACGTTAAGTGCTTGTATAAGCTCCAAATACATGCTAAATTTTAAAGCAGTCCAATGTGAGCAACCGTATTTATACTCATAAATACTTACTTTGAACTTAAGTTGAGAATGTTTATCATAGATAGTGAGTTCAAGCACCCGGCGGACCCAGTAATCATTAATGGATGTTTTATATTTTGCATGTATTTAGGACGTATATTGGTACACAACTGTGCGCAATATTGGTTGCAGCACAAGACGGGTTATGGATCTATGGGCAAAAATGCTAAAAATGCTCTTCGAACTTAAAATTTGCTTTAAAACTTTTTCCAACCTGAAGGCCCACTGCTTTCGAAGATTTTATGATTATTGCTAGCAATTAAACACAAATACATATCTTTATATGTCCTAAATGCATGGCGAGTTTCAAAGCATTGGAGATCAAGGGATATATATATATATATATATATATATATATATATATATATATATATATATATATATATATATATATATATATATATATATATATATATATATATATATATATATATATATATTTTTATATATATATATATATATATATATATATATATATATATATATATATATATATATATATATATATATATATATATATATATATATATATATATATATATATAAAATGTAAATAAATGTCTTGTAAATAAATTACATTAAAATGCCTTCAATTTATTCACCTGCAAGACTACAAACTACAATTTAAAGTTTCCGCAAGATGGTAGTGTCATTATAACTAAGTCAGAACAATAAATACAAAATTACTAAAATTTTTAAACGAAAAACAAACTATATTTTAAATTTTAGCAACTTGTCTTACATTACTCATTTGATACGGATACTTGATTTTAAACTTCAAAAGTTTTCAAAAGTTAAAACTTATGAACATTTTAGGAGTTACTATTGACCTGCTGATTCCTCAAGCAAAGCCATTAAAGCCCCATATTGGAATAGATCCAGAACATGGATTTGCCACACTTTTGATGCGCAGCAAGGGAGATTTGAGTCTAGATTATACAAAGCTACCTGGTGGTTACCACTCTGTATACTCGGCTTCATCTATAAGAGTGGTAAAAATTAACGATGGAAGTTGCCGCGAGTATAGCGAATACCCACATGTAGTTTGCACATATCTTTGCTTATTCAGAACAAGGTTTGAACGCAACTGCACCGTTGTACCATTCCTAAACTTCACAAGTGATCGAGAGATGTGTCGAACAATGGAACTAATTGACATGTTTAAGGCATTACTATTTGATTTGAAAAAATTAACAAGTGATGAAAAAGATTGCAGAGCTGTAAAGTGCGGACCTGCATGTACTTCAAGTTATTACGAAATCACCATGACAAATTCAAAGTAAGTTGTGGTGTCATGACTTCCTAATTTTGCCACATGTTCAAATGTTTTTGCTTATAAAAGGACTTCGGTATGTATGTATTTAATAGCATTATCATTTAAGGTGGTAGTTGCGTTTTCGAGGTTTTTGTGATTTCTATGTAAACTTTGCGCCACCAGTACTCAAGTTATAAGTGGCGCCTGAGCATAAATTTTTGGGACAGTATTGTAAAGGTCAAAATCCCCAGGCATGTCTCTCACTTTTTTGAAATTTCACCTGTGGACATTTTTAGAGGGTTTTATTTTCAAGAAATTATCTTAAATTTTCGGTGCGTTTGCTTTTCAGCTATTTTCTCAGTAAATTGACTAGTTATTAAAAAAGTGGGGGACATGCCTGGGGATTTTAAACATGTCAAAAACCTTACCAACTTTCAGCCCCAACAGGTAATCGTATGATTCAGAGCTGTGGCGCAAACTTTTTGTAAAAAATTTTAATATTTTTGAAAGGACCTTTCTTTAGTCGCTTATACTGGAAAGAAAATCACAGGTGAAATTTCAAGGCATGGCATACATTTAGGAAAGTTATTGTTCTACCTAATGCAAAAGACCGCTTGTGATTTGAATTTGTAAACGCTGAGCTATGGCTTTTAAAAAAACACCTAAAAACGCAATTACCCCCTTAAACAATGCTGTTTTTGCAAAAAGAATGCTTGACTATATTTTTGAAAGTTATATAATTAATAGTTATTTTATAAATGAATATAATATAATGTTAATAGTTTTTTAACGTAGTTTGAAGTGAAAACGAAATTGCATATCTAACTAAGTTGATACTGCTCTGAAAAATAGTTTGCAGCTACTGTGAAAATGTGAACAACAGGTCAACTTCCCACATTAACTAAGTTATATAATAATGACTTGACTATAATTAATAATTATTTTATAAATAGATAAAATATAATATTAATAGTTTTTGAGGTAGATTTCGCGTGTAAGCGTGCACAAGCAAGAGATTTTACCCCCTCCACCCCTAGGCGCTATATGCGCTATTTGCGCTATTATAGTGTCCAGCTCAAAACGCCCCACCACCCCCCGCTATTTGCGCTATTTGTGCTATTATGGTGTCCAGCTCAAAAACGCCCCCCCGCTATTTGCGCTATACACGCTACGAGAGGTACATATAGCACCTGACGGTGCTATTTGCGCTATTTAGGCGCTATTTTGTGCTATCGGCTATTTTAATGAAAACTTTTGTACTTTTTAGTACGTATAAGATCTCTCAATTAAAATTAAGAAGTTTAAAATTCTTTTAAACTTTTACTTTGTGTTTTAATAGACGATATTAAAAAATAGCGCATATAGCAAAACGATGGCCGATCAAAGTGCTATAAGCGCTATTTTTTATAGGTTTAAAAAATAGCGCTTATAGCACCTGAGGGTGCTATTTGCGCTCTTTAGGCGCTGTTTTGTGCTAATGGCTAATTTATTGCTAAAGTCTAAGTTTTTTTCTACTTTTTACTACCGATACAATCCCTCAATAAAAAAATAATTTCAGTAGGCGCCCGCCCCCCCTCCCCACACCCCGGCGTTGGGTTTGTAGGGCTTTCCATCCCTCGCTCCTATTAGTCAAAATTGTAGGCAATTACCCAACATGTCGCTCCATTCTTCGTCCTATTGGTTACGCAAAATAAAACCCTGGAAGGGTAAAAAGATTCAGTAGGCGCCCACCCCCCCACCCCCCCCCCCCGGTGTGGGGTTTGTGAGGCTTTCCATCCCTTGCTCCTATTAGTCAAAATTGTAGGCAATTACCCAACATAACTTTCCATTCTTCGCTCCTATTGGTTACGCAAAATGAAACCCTAGAATTATAAAAAGATTCAGTAGGCGCAAACCCCCCCCCCACCCGCCGGTGTTGGGTTTGTAGGGCTTTCATCCTTTGCTTCTATTAGTTAAATTGCAGGCAATCTTTCAACATGATTTATTACTCAAGAAATACTTACTGATTCCAAATTCTAAATTTTAGAAATACCAAATACTCGTAACGTTAGGTAAATAAAGTATTCTCCAGCATATTAATATTCTCCTAAAAACAGACCATTAAAGGAAATAACCAAAAACATATATAACTTACTTGTTAAGCAGGAAAAGAACGATAAATAATTTAAGGAAATAATGAGTTAATAATCATAATAATATAATAATAAATAATCAAGTCCAAGCAGCGTCCAAGCGCCTTAATAGCGCAAATAGCACGCTCAGGTGCTATAAGCAGAATTTTTAAGCCTACGAAAAAAATAGCGCTTATTTTTTTAACCACCCTCACGGTTACAGAGAAGTTCGGGAACCACACAAACCGCACTCAACCTTCCTAAGGTCGAAAGAACTGCCCTGTGGCGAAACAGCAGGCAATAAGTGATTCGTTATGTATTAATGTGCATGTGCCTGACTGTGGGGGGCCACAGTCCGAGTTTCACGCTAGGGGAGCGGAAGGCCCGGTAATTACTGGCGTTCCCGTGTCGCCCACCCCAGCCACTAGGATTCTATTCCGTATATATACACACGGAGTTGTCCTAGCTAGATATGTCCAAGACTCCAACCAAAACTATGTCCTCTGTGTACTACGTCTATGTGTCATGTTCACTGGGGCCCGCCTAGTGCCTGGGGCACCTCCCCGCAAACCTATTGGCCTTGGCGCAAGCGACATTTATCTCAGCGGATCCCATGTGTTGGAATGTGTTTTTTTGTCAAACATACCGGTTTTGGCGATGTCTTTTGACTACGTTTACCTGCTTTGATTGGTCTACTTTAAATTTCTGGTCATACCTGTAATCATAAAATATCCGTCATGGTACAGGAGCATATTGGCATATAGATACATAAATTCATACATATGTAGAACATGTAAAACGTATGCATATACCTCTTGCTCTCATTCTGTTGATGGTCATGGAATATATGTTCATCGTTAAGGAAGGCATTTGATGGATTTCAGGTATGCACAGGTTTTCCGTATGTCGTAGACACTTCCGTATAAGGCTCGCGCAATAGTTGGTGTTTTGTTGTTCCATATCCGCAGACGGTTTCTTCTATGACGTGCGCAATTAATTGTAATATGCTTTGGATTTTCTGGCTCCCCACAAAGGCAGTTTGGAGTGTTGGATGCTTTTATTCTGTATAAGTGTTCTTTAAAGTGTCCATGCCCTGATCGACATCGGAAAATGGTGGTTGATTCTTGTCGACTGAGACTTATGATAGCATCAGTTTTGTGCAGCCTGCGTCGGAACTTGAAGTATCGTCTGCCTTTAGTACTGGTTTCCCATTCTTGGAGCCACTTACACAGGGCATTTTTTTTAACTAGCTTGATAGTGTCTTTTGGTCCTAGTCTTTTTTCTGGTTGCGGTTCGTGAAGGACCCGCTTTGCTAGTCGATCAGCCCTTTCGTTCTGTAGTACCCTACAATGTCCAGGGATCCAGCATATCTGAAGATCAATTTTGTTTTTCACTTTCATAGCGATATAATTGTCAAATTCAGCAGCAAATATAGCGGAGCGTGAATCACAAAACACTACTACTTTCAATTCTTCTGCTGATCTAATTTCAAGGACAATATCTACAGCTTTGCGTATAGCTTCAAGTTCCGCCTCTGTTGAAGATAGTGGGAATCTTGTAGCTTCACTAGCCGTGATGGTATCAGTATAAATGGTTTCAATAACGGCACCTATACCACTGGCTTGTCTCTGCTGATCAACTGATCCATCCGTATAAGCGTTTATCCATTGTTCCATCGGCTACTTTGAAATAGTGTCTTTAGCAGAGTTAAATTGTTCTATTGGAGTCTGCTGCTTGTTACTTTTTAATGCTTCAAGGACAGGACTATAGTCCAGTGGGTTCAAGGTCTCGTTGTCATATATTAGGATAGAGTCGTCGCTGACGTTTGTAGTATTTATAACTTCCTGCATTTTGTTTATTAGTTTTTGTTTTTTTACATTTTGTCCGCTCCGTATTTGTAAGGACTCGTTTCGCTGCAAAGTCCATAGGCATATGCCTCAGTTTCTGTGTGGTAATAGCCAGTGCTCTCTCATGTTACATTTTGATTGATTGCGTGTTAGTTTCTATTTGTAGAGCTTCGATGGGTGTTGACGGGAGACTACCGGTTATAAAGCGCAATATTCTGTTTTGTAGATTACCAATGGGTCTAATAGCAGATTTCGTGGCATTTCCCCATAATTCAATACCATACTGTAGACATGGCCGTATGGTGGCATCAAACAAGTCTTGTAGAGTTTGACGGATGCAGCCGTATTTAACACTACTCAATCGTTTAAGCAGGTTAAAGCGAGGAGCTACTTTTCTTTGAAGGTTAATGATGTGCGGTATCCACGTCATCCGTCGATCAAAAAGTACACCTAGGTATTTGCCTTGGTTACTGACTTTTAGTCGTTTCCCTTCTATTATGACTATAACATCACTGGCTTTGTCAGTTTCGTTTTGGTTGAAAAGGACAACTTCTGTTTTTTCAGTGCTGATGATGAATTTATTTTGCTTGCAGAAGTCGACTACAGAGTCCAAGGTTCCTTGGAGGTTTGTCTCTGCAGCGTGTAGGCTGTCCGCTGACACCCAGATGGATATATCTGCGAATAGGCCCATGCTGTTTTCACCTCCAGGTACCGAATCGACAATATCATTGATCATTATGAGGAACAAAACAGGGCTGATAACACTTCCTTGTGGGACACCGTCTTTCACTTCAAATTCCTTAGATTCCTTGTAACCATATCCAACCTTAAGTTTTCGGCTTTTCAGTAATCCAACTGAGCATTTTGCCATTAACACCAATGTCAATCAGTTTACGCAGTAGGCCAGGTCTCCAAACTGAATCATACGCTTGCTTCAGGTCAATCAGGGCCACTAGTGTATTTTGTTTTTTGACAAACCCACACTCGACTGTACTTGTGAGCCGCAGCAGCTGGTGGATGGTCGACATTCTTTTCCTAAACCCTGCTTGCACCGCTGACAGTTTCTTGTTAGATTCTAGGAAAAAAACTAGGCGCGTGGTGACAATTTTTTCAAACAGCTTCATTACCCAGCTGAGTAGCGTTATTGGTCTATAACTATCGGGTCGTGTCTGTGGTTTGCCTGTTTTTTGTATCGGGATAATTATGCCGTTTTTCCATTTCTGGGGAAGGACGCCTTCATTCCAACATTTGTTGTACATATCCAGCAGTTTGGATTTGGCTTTTGGTTCTAGGTGCCGCACTATTTCATTGTGTATTCCGTCTGGGCCGGGTGCTTTTGTGAGCGGATAGCTTTTGTGAGTTCTGCAAGGCTGAACGGCTCATCAAACAGCGGCTCTGACTTGCTATCGCTTCTACATGCTTTAGCTTTGTCTCGTTGCATCATAGCTTGGAATATCTGGTCATTAGTGTCTTCCTCTTAAAATTTTGCAGCAAAGTGTTTTGCTAGCGTGTTAGCCTTGGCACGGTTCGAAAAGAAAAGTTTACCCTGGCGTGATGCTATCGGCTGTCCTCCCTGATTGTTGTTGCCATTTAGCAGGCTGTTTACTAGACGCCAAATTTTATTTTGCTGCTCATTTGCTCTGACAGTTCGGGATGAGCAAAATCTGCGCCACGAATTCTGTCTGCTTGCTCTAGTTAGACGGCGGGCATAAGCAGAGCGTTTACTGAGATTAATTCTATTCGTTCGCGTTGGGCGTTGTCTGAGGGTTTGTAGCGCTTTACGTCTCGCTTGAATCGCTTGCTTAACTGCGCTTGACAGAGTAATCTCTTTCTTTCGCTGCAAATGACATTTAGGAATAGCTTTATGAGCAGCTTGTATTATTGTATGGCTTAGTCGCTCGCATTCTTGTTCAGTTGTGATCGCACCTAGTTGAGGTTCTTCTTCAGTGAGTTGTTCCAATTTATTTTGGAATTGATTCCAATTTGCTTGTTTGAAGCACCAAACTTTTCTTTTAGCTGGCCTTGTTGGTGCTTCCTTGTCCAGTGTAAGCAGTATTGTTCTATGATCACTGCCTAGCGTATCACCAACACTAACGTTTGTGGAGTTTGCTATTTTAGCAGGAACAATACTAAGGTCTGGGTGAGTATGGCAGGCGTCATGGGTGCGTAAAATGTATGAAGGCTCATAGTATTTTGTCTGCAGTACTGACAGTGGCTGTTGAGCATCGTCTATGTAATCCACAATTACACCCCCATTCTGGTTTGAAGGTTCATAGTGCCATGTTGTGTGGTGGCTATTGAAATCACCACAAAGGATTAGGTTCATTTTTTGTCGGGTTTGTGCGGGAGTGACAATCGTGTATTTGGAGGGTTGTAATCATTGCAGAACTTGTAGACATCTTTCCCAATCTTAATTGAATTTCGATATGTTCTGTACCACTTTCTTAAATGTCGGCGTATAAAACTTGGAAGGGAATATGGTTCGCGACAAGTGTTATCAGGCCTCCTCCTCTGCGATTGTCGGGTCTGTCTAATCTAATGACATTGTGGCCCGGAAAGTTAGGACGTTGTATGCGATCAGTTAGCCAGGTTTCTTGTATCGCGACTACATGCACACTGTTTTTCTTTAGGAATTTTTTCAGTTCGTCGCCTTTTCGACACAATCCGTTCCATTGGGCGATTTTGAATTTTATGTTGTCTTTGTTAATGTAGCGATAGGGAATATGCGCATTTATGACTAAAAACATGAAAATACTGGATTGTCGAATTCATTTGGGCGGCTAGGACCTTTGTAAAATATTGAATAAACCAAATAGGGTTATTTGATTGGGTGACCATGTTTATTTTACTGTATTGCGTTTTCTCATTGCAGTTTGGTGACATAAAAATTTTGGTGGTTAATTTTAGTTAATTGGTTGATGTTGTCGACCTTTGGCTCATTGTTATTCCTGTCTGAAAAGAAGAGGACTCGGCATAGAGATATAGGCACATAGTTAGGAAGGTAGCATGTAACATGTAGGTATTAACATGTAGCATTTGTTTGATTCAGTCAGTAGGTTTGTATTTTCTTGCGGTTCAACTAGTGTGGTTGAGATATGGTCGTAATAGCATAAAACATTAGCGCGTTGAAATACACAAAAGGAAATACGCAGCGCAACATGGCTAAAGTTGAAATACAAAGGAGACAATAAACAGGGTATATATTTTCTTACCATATTCTGATTTGAAAATAAAGTAGTAATGATAGGAGAACAAACACGTAGAAGAAATAGGGGCATGTGCTTACCAAATTTAATCCTGGTCTTGGCGTTGAAATGTCCAGATGCGGAGTAAGTATAATATTATGATACCTTTCGTTTGATGATGGTCCAGCAGCTGTTATAGTGGTCTTGTCTTGCCTTGCATTGCCTTCTAGTAACTGTCAAATATATGTTAAGAAAATCAGGGCAAAGAAACAAGGTGAAAACATGCACATGATTAGAAGATTGAGTGAGGTAGCATGGTTGTATTCTTGCTTTTAATAATGTATGGCTGTAGTCCGATGTTAGCACACATATAAAAAATACAGAAGTTCTTTTACTTCGGTTCTGTGTGTTAGTATATACGAATCAACATATAAAAGTCAACATTAGCTTCCATCTAAAATCTTTGATGGAGATTAGTATAGAGTTGTTTGAATTAAACGGGAAGCAGGAATAACAATTTCACAGGGAGACCAGTATGTAATTTTTGCAGTTCTTACAAAACTTACATACTGCGTGTAGGTGTCGACGTGCTCCCCAAAATAGCGCTTATAGCACTTTGATGCGCTATCGTTGTGCTATATGCGCTATTTTTTTATATTGTCGACTAGAACACAAACAAAATTTAAAAATATTTATAAATTATTCTAATTTATTGAGGGACCGTATACTTACTAAAAAGTAGAAAAATTTTCAATAAATTAACTAATAGCACAAAATAGTTCCTAAATAGCGCAAATAGCACCTTCAAGTGCTATAAGCGCTATTTTTTAAGCCTACGAAAAAAATAGCGCTTGTAGCACTTGGATGCGCTATCGTTGTGCTATATGCGCTATTTATGCACTATTTTTTTATATCGACGTCCAGAACACAAACAAAAGTTTTAACACTTTTAAAATTCTGTTTGTTTATTGAGGGATTGTATACGTGCTAAAAAGTACAAAACTTTTTAATAAGTTAGCCAATAGCACAAAATAGCACCTAAATAGCGCAAATATCACCCTCAGGTGCTATATGCGCTATCCAAGATCAGCATCACTATCTAAAGGGAAATTAACACAAACACCAATTGGCCAGCGTAGCTCAGTCGGTAGAGCGTTAAGCTAGTAATCTAGCAATGGGTGGTTCAAATCCCCTCTTGCCATTTTTCTGTAGAAGTTTCATCCATATCCAAAAAAATAGCACATATAGCACCTTCGATAGCGCTTATGGCGCAAATAGCGTATATAGCACTGCCAATAAGCGCTATAGCGGAAATTGCGCATATAGCACCTTCGATAGCGCATATAGCGCAAATAGCGCATATAGCACCCCCTAAAAAGCGCTATAGCGCAAATAGCGCATATAGCAAATTCCATAGCGCTTATAGCGCATCCAGCGCATATAGCGCATATAAAAAAGCGCTATAGCACAAAAAGTGCTATTTCGATTTCGTTTCGTTTTTGACGTAGTTTGCAGTGAAAACCAAATTGCATATTTAACTAAGTTGATACTGCTCTGAAAAAAAGTTTGCAACTACTATAAATATGTGAACAACAGGACAACTTCCCACATTAACTAAGATTTCGTTAAAAACTAGATCAGTAACAGTTTCAAAGTAGTAATTACATATGCTACAACATATAATATAAATTTTTATTGCCCATATACTGTGACTGCAGAAACTTTACTGCTGGCAACTTACTCACTTTTTTTCAGAATAAATAATGCTAGCTTCAATTTGTCATTTATCGATAAAGCAGAGTCTGCCCGGCGTGCGAAGTTAACGATAATTTTTGATAATAGGATCAAGTTGTATACTGAATATTATATAATGTCGTATGAGTCTGTCATCAGTAGCGTTGGCGGAATTTTTGGAATTTGTGTAAGTTATTTTTGTAACTTTGATGGAAACTATTAATACTCGACACTGACATATTCGTTTATTTCTACTGTTCAAATAAAGTACTAGCCTCATATTAGTGTCATTCGTGCGTGTGAGTGCCAGTGGCCATCAGACACCACTGCATAATCTAAATGGAGTGAACCTAGAGTAATTTTTTGTCAGGTCACAGCTAGCAGTTGGTTTCACACAGACGTAAAATTGTAGCTGGCTTTACTTTATTAAATTTGCACAAATGTAGTAGCCAGAAAAACAGACTAAAGGTCACCGAAAGTTAACTGAGGACTAGAGTGTTTCAGACATGCAAATGAGAGTCCGAGTGGACTTCGTGTCAACTCCGAGTAGGAAGACACTATTTGAAGCCAGGACTGTAGAAAATTAAAAATGTTGTTTAAACTAAAACTTCAAAGTGTGAAATTAGGATGAAATAAGTGTCAAGTGTCATTTTTTGACAAGGAATACAAATAAGGAAGTAAAGAGCACAAGTGCTGTCCTACTACAAACTTTTGACCTCAAGTTTCTAGTTTAGTTTCTAGTATAGATTAATTTCTTTTACTACAATGTTAGCATAGTTTTAAAAAATCTGGTGTGCTTATGTATGTTGAACATACAGCTAGTGATACATAGGGCATAATTGTCATCCATTAGTCGCACCAGTGACGAATAAATGCCCATTCTGATACAATGAGCGAGCACTGTTTAATGTCAAAATTTAATACTGAAATGCGAACAGCACCTCAAACATTTAGGGTGGATTTCACAAAGGTGGTTTTACTAAACCATTGGTTTTACCAAGAGTACAACGTACGTTTTGCATGATTTGCACGTAATTTCATTACGAAATATCGAGTGATTCGTTACGAATTTCGTAGATTTTCTTAAACCATTGGTTTAGCTCAGTTGAAATTTCAAACCTGCAGCACAGCAGGTCTCTGTTTTGTTGAAATTTCAACTAAGTTAAACCAATGGTTTAATAAAATCTACGAAATTCGTAACGAATCATTCGATATTTCGTAATGAAATTACGTGCAAATCATGCAAAACGTACGTAAAACCAATGGTTTAGTAAAACTACCTTCGTGAAATCCACCCTTAGTTTTCATTAGTAAAAGTTCGATTAGCTTTCAGCAGTCTTATATTAAATTACGTACTTAACTATATGTAGTTTGACATTTGAGCTAGTTCTACTCAATGCAGACTTTCTCTTCAGTATTGATAGCTTAGTATTTAAATTCAGCATTTAGCATTTAGCATCGTTACTCATTTATAAAATGTTAAAATTGGCCGACGTAAAATTTTATTTGCAGTTTCACGACCAAAACTAAGCAATACTCCTACTAGCCATAATTGGCAAAAGTTAACCATAACTAGGATGCCAAATATTTATAATTGGTACAAGTTTCTCTATTCAAAAATGGGGTATATTCAAAACCGGGAGGAACCCTTTAGTATTTAAATTTTGCATTAAAATTAACTTGATTCAATGAACTTTTTAAAACTCGCTGAATTATCGTTAGTGTACCTTCATGAAAATTATCATTGTATTATTGTACTCATATTGACCAATTAGCAATCTGCTTACAGAATCAAAAGTCAGTCAACTGTTTGCTGTATTTGTTTTATGCAAATAAGTAGTACATATGTATTTATAATTTCTACAACATAAAAATATATGTTTATTGTTTTTCAGATTGGATGTTCCATATTGGCTTTTTTTCAGTTGTTTGGATTATTTTTGGAAATTGTGTCAAAAAGGTTCACAAAAAGTTGAACTGTTGAACAAAATAGAATGTTGACTTTTTTTAGAACGTCTTTTAGAACGCTAAAGTCTTTGTTATGTAAATCGTGGATATTGTCTTACAAGGTTAGCTTAGCTAATTAAACCAAAACACATCTTTGCAATCATTTGTAAATACGAACAATCTTTAATTGTCACCAAATAAACGGTTTTGACCGAGACTCAATGTTTTTGGTTGAAAAAAATTTCCCGAGTTTTCTGTTATAACGCGTCAAAAACTAATCAAAAAACAAATCTTAGTAAAACTAGTTTGTTGGCTAAATCGTTTCCGTTTTATTAGTATCGCCGATGCGGTCATCTGGCAACTTAAAACTGGTGTTAGACTCGTGAACACATATTAAGTATGGTGATTGTACAACTAAGCCTTTATTTCAGTTGCATAAAATTGTTAAAATAAAGAAACAAATTTAAAAGAAAGAAGAAATAAATGAAACTTAAGAGAAATAAAGAAATGAAAAAACAAAATGAGAAATGTAAGAAATGAAAAAATATTTAAATAAATGAAAATTGCTACATATGAAGTTGAAGTAAATACTAAATACGTACATATATGCAGTACAGAAAAAAATAAGATCATATGATTCCGGAGTCAGCGTCACTGACTTTAGTTTGCAGTCACTGACTGCAGTCAACCTATTGACGTCACAGGTCCAATGTTACTTCCGGTAGTTTTATTTTCATTAACTGACTCTGAAGTCAGAGTCAGTGACTGCGGAATCAGCATCACGTTAGTCATCACCAATACAAAATATGATACATGATGTATATATATATATATATATACATATTATATATATATATATATATATATATATATATATATATATATATATATATATATATATATATATATATATATATATATATATATATATATATATATATATATATATATATATCCGCATGCACATGTAAGCGTTTTAAAAAGTTCACCGGAAGTAATTTCTGTGACGTCAATAATTTGACTGCAGTCGCTGACTGCAAAATGAAGCCAGTGACGCTGACTCCGGAGTCATCTTGTGTACTTTTGAGCTGTACTGTACTTGTTAGCGAGACTTAGTTAATTGCTATAACTGTGGGAATTCAGCTGTTAGTTTGGCTCTAAATGTTAGCTAGTAAAAAGAAGTGGCGTAACATGGCTGACTGACACTCTGACAAGCTGATTAATGATTGTTGGCCAAAAAAAGATCAGTGGAGGTCATGGAACACTTGCAAGAATGAAAAAAACGAAATAATTTTCACAAGAACTGAAAGAAATGAAATGAAGCTTGGAAACTTGCAAGAACTGATAGAAAAAACGAAAGAAATAAATTTTTTTTAGCAAATCAAAGAAAATGCAACTGAAATAAAGGCTTAAGTGTAATAGTACATACATAAGAATGATAATATAACGATAATGATATAATAATACTAGCGGAAAGTTTGACATTACTACCTATGACTTATGGAAAACTTTATCTCAAGTTTTTCAAACATGAGTTTTTCTGTTTAATGAGGAGTGGTTAATTTCAATTATCAATATTCTGCAAAATATCAAACACGGCCGTTATTTTGGAAAACACATGTTAATTTCCGGTTGCTGTTCACATTCACTGTTGAGTATCTCAAACTCTGTTATCAAGCAAAAATTACTCATAAAATTGATGGCATTAGCAATAATGACATATGCAGTATGCACTCAATTATTATTAACGAACGCAACACGGAAATGCTCTATGGTGCTTTTTGTTAGTACTATTTTTTGCAATTCTCGCTATAGCATTTTTGGGAGTCCTATTTGCGCTAATCGCACTACAAACGGTATCAAACATGCTATATGCTCTACTCGTGCTATAGCTCTTTTTGTGAGGCTATTTATTAAAAATGAATAAAAAATACTTGACAGAAGCAAGCCATATGGCGTAATTTTCTGGTAACTGGTTATTAAATTAGAAAGATCAACTTGCAGGTAGAATCTCTGGTTTGCAAGAAACGCATAAAGGATTTACAAACTAAAAACAAGTAGGCCCCAAAAGGGGCAAGGTTCCTTCCTCGGTGTCTACCTTTCAGGTTTAAATGAATTGGTTCTCTATTCCATATGTACTTACCGTAAGCTATAGGTACTTTGTATCTTACTCTACTTTATAACCAGCGTATTCTTACTTAATCTAAATACGTAGTACGTACAAAAAAGTGTTGCAGGATGTTAAGCATCCCGCTGCACGAGCCATTTGGCTCAAAAGTGACACTTTGATCTGAGCTGAGCAAATCAGCTCTAAGAACGAGAAGCGATAAACAGTGGTTTCTAATAGCTCTTATATACTGCTGGTGAAACATCCCGGTGCCGATTTTGAAAAAGTACGTTGTTACAGCAGTGCACATCGATTATTGATTTTCTGCATATACGCAGACAAAAATCAGCAGGCAGCTCCCAAGCTGAAAATACACGTAAAACATACTGGCTATGCAGCCTGCTCAGTAGCGTTAAACGCTACAACAAAACAATTTTAAACGCTATTTCAAAACAATAGTTCCTTCTCTAGAAGGAACAATAAAGGTAAGACTGCCCTCTTGCCATTTTTCTGTAGAAGTTTCATCCATATCCAAAAAAATAGCACATATAGCACCTTCGATAGCGCTTATGGCGCAAATAGCGCATATAGCACTGCCAATAAGCGCTATAGCGGAAATTGCGCATATAGCACCTTCGATAGCGCATATAGCGCAAATAGCGCATATAGCACCCCCTAAAAAGCGCTATAGCGCAAATAGCGCATATAGCAAATTCCATAGCGCTTATAGCGCATCCAGCGCATATAGCGCATATAAAAAAGCGCTATAGCACAAAAAGTACTATTTCGATTTCGTTTCGTTTTTGACGTAGTTTGCAGTGAAAACCAAATTGCATATTTAACTAAGTTGATACTGCTCTGAAAAAAAGTTTGCAACTACTATGAATATGTGAACAACAGGACAACTTCCCACATTAACTAAGATTTCGTTAAAAACTAGATCAGTAACAGTTTCAAAGTAGTAATTACAGTTAGTTTCAAATGAAAATGCCTCTTGGCGTCCGAATTCCGACGCCAGACGCGTCGGATGACATCACCCGACGCGTCGGATGACATCACCCGACGCGTCGGATTGCATCATCCGACGCGTCGGGTGACATCATCCGACGCGTCGGGTGACATCATCCGACGCGTCGGGTGACATCATCCGACGCGTCGGGTGACATCATCCGACGCCAAGCTTGCTGGCCTCGCTAGGAAAAGTTTTATATCATCCGACGCTAAATGAAACTCGATAAAATTTAGATGCAAACATAGAATAGGGGGGTCGGGAACGAGATTTGAAAACGACAGAAAAAAATTTGTAATTAAAAATACTTTTTTCACTTTGTTATTTCCAAACTTACCAAAGTAACTCAAACAAAAGGCAAATTACTTTCAAATTTGGAAAAAAGTTATCTTTTTGAACTTTGTGTGTGAATTATCCCCTATTTCTAATAGATGCTAACAATTGGGGGAGAGTCTGCCAGGTTACATAAGACTGTTTTGGCTTACTGGCCAGAAAAATTTCAGTGTACATATATGCTAAGCTTTTCCTATGCTAAGCTTTTACTATGCTATTTATTTTTAGTATCAATTTTTCAAGTCATTTTAAATAAATGTAAAATTTTTTTTATGAAATTTAAAATTTTTATCTAAAATTTTTAATAAAATTAATTTGATAACTTTAAGTACACTCAAGTGCTTGAATTTTATTTTTGCCCACCCCCCATGCACTAAAAACCTCGGCCCTTTGACTGCAAGTTGCAACCCAATTCCAATATTGACCCAAAATGCATGGTAAGAGTTTTGGCGTCGGATGTCATCATCCGACGCGTCGGATGACATCACCCGACGCGTCGGATGACATCACCCGACGCGTCGGATGACATCACCCGACGCGTCGGATGACGTCATCCGACGCGTCGGAAATTTTGGCGTCGGCCGACGCGTCGGAGGCATTTTCATTTGAAATGGACTGTACATATGCTACAACATATAATATAAATTTTTATTGCCCATATACTGTGACTGCAGAAACTTTACTGCTGGCAACTTACTCACTTTTTTTCAGAATAAATAATGCTAGCTTCAATTTGTCATTTATCGATAAAGCAGAGTCTGCCCGGCGTGCGAAGTTAACGATAGTTTTTGATAATAGGATCAAGTTGTATACTGAATATTATATAATGTCGTATGAGTCTGTCATCAGTAGCGTTGGCGGAATTTTTGGAATTTGTGTAAGTTATTTTTGTAACTTTGATGGAAACTATTAATACTCGACACTGACATATTCGTATATTTCTACTGTTCAAATAAAGTACTAGCCTCATATTAGTGTCATTCGTGCGTGTGAGTGCCAGTGGCCATCAGACACCACTGCATAATCTAAATGGAGTGAACCTAGAGTAATCTTTTGTCAGGTCACAGCTAGCAGTTGGTTTCACACAGACGTAAAATTGTAGCTGGCATTACTTTATTAAAATTGCACAAATGTAGTAGCCAGAAAAACAGACTAAAGGTCACCGAAAGTTAACTGAGGACTAGAGTGAACCACATGGAGTGGTTTCAGACATGCAAATGAGAGTCCGAGTGGACTTCGTGTCAACTCCGAGTAGGAAGACACTATTTGAAGCCAGGACTGTAGAAAATTAAAAATGTTCTTTAAACTAAAACTTCAAAGTGTGAAATTAGGATGAAATAAGTGTCAAGTGTCATTTTTTGACAAGGAATACAAATAAGGAAGTAAAGAACACAAGTGCTGTCCTACTACAAACTTTTGAGCTTCAGTTTCTAGTTTAGTTTCTAGTATAGATTAATTTCTTTTACTACAATGTTAGCATAGTTTTAAAAAGTCTGGTGTGCTTATGTATGTTGAACATACAGCTAGTGATACATAGGGCATAATTGTCATCCATTAGTCGCACCAGTGACGAATAAATGCCCATTCTGATACAATGAGCGAGCACTGTTTAATGTCAAAATTTAATACTGAAATGCGAACAGCACCTCAAACATTTAGTTTTCATTAGTAAACTTCGATTAGCTTTCAGCAGTCTCATATTAAATTACGTACTTAACTATATGTAGTTTGACATTTGAGCTAGTTCTACTCAGTGCAGACTTTCTCTTCAGTATTGATAGCTTAGTATTTAAATTCAGCATTTAGCATTTAGCATCGTTACTCATTTATAAAATGCTAAAATTGGCCGACGTAAAATTTTATTTGCAGTTTCACGACCAAAACTAAGCAATACTCCTACTAGCCATAATTGGCAAAAGTTAACGATAACTAGGATGCTAAATATTCACAATTGGTACGAGCTCCTCTATTCAAAAATGGGGTATATTCAAAACCGGTCGGAACCCTTTAGTATTTAAATTTTGCATTGAAATTAACTTGATTCAATGAACGTTTTAAAACTCGCTGAATTATCGTTAGTGTACCCTTATGAAAATTATTATTGTATTATTGTACTCATATTGACCAATTAGCAATCTGCTTACAGAATCAAAAGTCATTCAACTGTTTGCTGTATTTGTTTTATGCAAATACGTAGTACATATTTATAATTTCTACAACATAAAAATATATGTTTATTGTTTTTCAGATTGGATGTTCCATGTTGGCTTTTTTTCAGTTGTTTGGATTATTTTTGGAAATTGTGTCAAAAAGGTTCACAAAAAGTTGAACTGTTGAACAAAATAGAATGTTGACTTTTTTTAGAACGTCTTTTAGAACGCTAAAGTCTTTGTTATGTAAATCGTGGATATTGTCTTACAAGGTTAGCTTAGCTAATTAAACCAAAACACATCTTTGCAATCATTTGTAAATACGAACAATCTTTAATTGTCACCAAATAAACGGTTTTGACCGAGACTCAATGTTTTTGGTTGAAAAAAATTTCCCGAGTTTTCTGTTATAACGCGTCAAAAACTAATCAAAAAACAAATCTTAGTAAAACTAGTTTGTTGGCTAAATCGTTTCCGTTTTATTAGTATCGCCGATGCGGTCATCTGGCAACTTAAAACTGGTGTTAGACTCGTGAACACATATTAAGTATGGTGATTGTACAACTAAGCCTTTATTTCAGTTGCATAAAATTGTTAAAATAAAGAAACAAATTTAAAAGAAAGAAGAAATAAATGAAACTTAAGAGAAATAAAGAAATGAAAAAACAAAATGAGAAAAATGTAAGAAATGAAAAAATATTTAAATAAATGAAAATTGCTACATATGAAGTTGAAGTAAATACTAAATACGTACATATATGCAGTACAGGAAAAAAATACACAAGATGATTCCGGAGTCAGCGTCACTGACTTTGGGTTGCAGTCACTGACTGCAGTCAACCTAATTGACGTCACAGGTCCAATGTTACTTCCGGTGACTTTTATTTTCATTAACTGACTCTGAAGTCAGAGTCAGTGACTGCGGAATCAGCCGTTTCACATGTGCATACGCGATACAATATATGATACATGATATATATATATATATATATATATATATATATATATATATATATATATATATATATATATATATGTATATATATATATATATATATATATATACATCATGTATCATATTTTGTATTGGTCATGACTAACGTGTGCTGATTCCGCAGTCACTGACTCTGACTTCAGAGTCAGTTAATGATAAATGACTACCGGAAGTTAACATTGGACCTGTGACGTCAATAGGTTGACTGCAGTTAATTAACTGCAAATAAATCCAGTGACGCTGACTCCGGAATCATATGATCTTATTTTTTTCTGTACTGCATATATGTACGTATTTAGTATTTACTTCAACTTCATATGTAGCAATTTTCATTTATTTAAATATTTTTCATTTTCTTACATTTTCTAATTTTGTTTTTTCATTTCTTTATTTCTCTTAAGTTTCATTTTATTTCTTCTTTCTTTTAAATTTCTTTCTTTATTTAACGATTTTATGCAACTGAAATAAAGGCTTAAGTTGTACAATCACCATACTTAATATGTCTTCATACTAACGCCAGTTTTTAAGTTGCCAGATGACCGCATCGGCGATACTAATAAAACGGAAACGATTTAGCCAACAAACTAGTTTTACTAAGATTTGTTTTTTGATTAGTTTTTGACGCGTTATAACAGAAAACTCGGGAAATTTTTTTTCGACCAAAATACTTGATTCTCGGTCAAAACCGTTTATTTGGTGACAATTAAAGATTGTTCGTATTTACAAATGATTGCAAAGATAGGTATTTTATTTTAATTAGCTAAGCTAACCTTGTAAGACAATATCCACGATTTACATAACAAAAGACTTTAGCGTTCTAAAAGACGTTCTCAAAAAAAGTCAACATTCTATTTTGTTCGACATTTCAACTTTTTGTGAACCTTTTTGACACAATTTCCAAAAATAATCCAAACAACTGAAAAAAAGCCAACATGGAACATCCAATCTGAAAAACGATAAACATATATTTTTATGTTGTAGAAATTATAGCTCCATATGTACTACTTATTTGCGTGATAAAACGAATACAGCAAACAGTTGACTGACTTTTGATTCTATAAGCAGATTGCTATATCGGTCAATATGAGTACAATAATTCAATAATGAGTTATTTTTCATGAAGGTTACACTAACGGTGATAATTAGGCGAGTTTTAAACGTTCATTGAATCAAGTTAATTTTAATGCAAAATTTAAATACTAAAGGTTTCCTCCCGGTTTTGAATATACCCCTTTTTGAATAGAGAAACTTCTTACCAATTGTAAATATTTTTCGCGTCCTAGTTATCGTTAACTTTTGCCAATTACTGGCTACAGTAGGAGTATTGCTTCGTTTTGCCGGTCGTGAAACTGCAAATAAAATTTTACGTCGGCCAATTTTAGCATTTTATAAATGATTAACGATGCTAAATGCTAAATGCTGAATTTAAATACTAAGCTATCAATACTGAAGAAAAAGTCTGCATTGAGTAGAACTTAGCTCAAATGTCAAACTACATATAGTTAAGTACGTAATTTAATATGAGAAGACTGCTGAAAGCTAATCGAATTTACTTACTAATGAAAACTAAATGTGAGGTGGCTATTTTCGCATTTCCCGTTAAATTTTGACATTAAACAGTGCTCGCTCATTGTATCAGAATGGGGCATTTTGTAGTCACTGGTGCCGACTAATATGACAATTATGCCCTATATGTATCACTAGCTGTATGTTCAACATACATAAGCACGGCCCAGACTTTTTAAAACTATGCTAACATTGTAGTAAAAGAAAATTTGATCTATACTAGAAACTAAACTCAAAACAAAAACTAGAAAGTTTTTGTAGTCGGAAACCACTCCATGTGGTTCTTACTTCCTTACTTTGTATTCCTTGTCAAAAAATGACACGGTGACACTTTTGCTCCGTCCTAATTTCACACTTTGAAGTTTCAGTTTAAAGAACATTTTTAATTTTCTACAGTCCTCACTTCAATGGTGTCTCGGGAGCGAAGCCCACTCGGACTCTCATTTGCATGTCTGAAACCACTCCATGTGGTTCACTCTAGTATTAGGTTAACTTTCGGTAGACTAGTCTGTTTTTCTGGTTACTACATTTGTGCAATTTTAATAAAGTAATGCCAGCTACAATTTTACGTTCTGTGTGAAACCAACTGCTAGCTGTAACCTGACAAAAGATTAACTCTAGGTTTTATTCTACATTTAGATTATGCAGTGGTGTCTGATGGTCACTGGCACTCACACGCACGAATGACACTAATATGAGGCTAGTACTTTTTTATCTGTAAAATAGGCATCGAATCTGTCAGTGTCGAAGTATTAGGAGTTTTTCCATCAAAGTTACAAAAATAACTTACACAAATTCGAAAAATTCCGCCAACGCTACTGATGACAGATTCATACGACATTATATAATATTCAGTATACAACTTGATCCTATTATCAAAAACTATCGAACTTCGCACGCCGGGGCAGACTGTGCTTTATCGATAAATGACAGATTGAAGCTAGCATTATTTATTCTGAAAAAAGTGGAAGTTAGTTGCCAGCAGGTAAAGTAACTGTAATCACAGTATATGGGCAATAAAAATTTATATTATATGTTGTAGCATGTGTACAGTCCATTTCAAATGAAAATGCCTCCGACGCGTCGGCCGCCGCCAAAATTTCCGACGCGTCGGATGACGTCATCCGACGCGTCGGGTGATGTCCTCCGACGCGTCGGGTGCTGTCATCCGACGCGTCGGGTGATGTCATCCGACGCGTCGGATGATGTCATCCGACGCCAAAACTCTTACCAAGCATTTTGGGTCAATATTGGAATTGGGTTGCAACTTGCAGTCAAAGGGCCGAGGTTTTTAGTGCATGGGGGGTGGGCAAAAATAAAATTCAAGCACTTGAGTGTACTTAAAGTTATCAAATTAATTTTATTAAAAATTTTAAATAAAAATTTTAATTTTCATAAAAAATTTTACATTTATTTAAAATGACTAGAAAAATTGATACTAAAAATAAATAGCATAGGAAAAGCTTAGCATAGGAAAAGCTTAGCATATATGTACACTGAAGTTTTTCTGGCCAGTAAGCCAGACAGTCTTATGTAACCTGGCAGACTCTCCCCCAATTGTTAGCATCTATTAGAAATAGGGGATACTTCACACACAAAATTCAAAAAGATAACTTTTTTCCAGATTTGAAAGTAATTTGCCTTTTGTTTGAGTTACTTAGGTAAGTTTGGAAATAACAAAGTGAAAAAAGTATTTTTAATTACATATTTGTTTCTGTCGTTTTCAAATCTCATTCCCGACCCCCCTTTTCTATGTTTGCATCTAAATTTTATAGAGTTTCATTTAGCGTCGGATGATATAAAACTTTTCCTAGCGAGGCCAGCAAGCTTGGCGTCGGGTGATATAATCGGGACGCGTCGGATGATGTCACCCGACGTTTCGGATGATGTCACCCGACGTTTCGGATGATGTCACCCGACGTTTTGGATGATGCAATCCGACGCGTCGGGTGATGTTAACCGACGCGTCGGGTGATGTCATCCGACGCGTCTGGCGTCGGAATTCGGACGCCAAGAGGCATTTTCATTTGAAACTGACTGTAATTACTACTTTGAAACTGTTACTGATCTAGTTTTTACCAAAATCTTAGTTAATGTGGGAAGTTGTCCTGTTGTTTACATATTCATAGTAGTTGCAAACTTTTTTTCAGAGCAGTATACAACTTAGTTAAATATCCAATTTGGTTTTTCACTGCAAACTACGTCAAAAACGAAACGAAATCGAAATAGTACTTTTGTGCTATAGCGCTTTTTTATATGCGCTATATGCGCTGGATGCGCTATAAGCGCTATGAAATTGCTATATGCGCTATTTGCGCTATAGCGCTTTTTTTAGGGGTGCTATATGCGCTACTTTGCGCTATATGCGCTATCGAAGGTGCTATATGCGCAATTTCCGCTATAGGCGCTTACTGGCAGTGCTAAATATGCGCTACTTGCGCCATAACCGCTATCGAAGGTGCTATATGTGCTATTTTTTTTGGATATGGCATGAAACTTCTACAGAAAAATGGCAAGAGGGCAGTCTTACCTTATTGTTCCTTCTAGAGAAGGAACTATTGTTTTGAAATAGCGTTTAAAATTGTTTTAGTTGTAGCGTTTATCGCTACTGAGCAGGCTGCATTGCCAGTATGTTTTACGTGTATATTCAGCTTGTGAGCTGCCTGCTTATTTTTGTCTGCGAATAAGAAGAAAATCAATAATCGATGTGCACAGCTGTAACAACGTAAATATTAAAAATCGGCACCGGTATGTTTCACCAGCAGTATATAAGAGCTATTAGAAACCACTGTTTATCGCTTCTCGTTCTTTAAAGCTGATTTCCTCAGCTCTAATCGAATTACCACTTTTGAGCCAGATGAATCTTGCAGCGGGATGCTGAAAATAAAACAACACTTTTTTTGTACGTACTCATTATTTAGATTAAGTAAGAATACGCTGGTTATAAAAGTAGAGTAACATCCGAAGTACCTATAGCTTACGGTATACACATATGGAATAGAGGAAAAATTCAAATAAACCTGAAAGGTAGACACCGAGGAAGGAACCCTTCCCCCTTTGGGGCCTACTTGTTTTTCATTTTGTAAATCCCTTTATGCGTTTCTTGCAAACCAGAGATTCTACCTGCAAGTTGATCTTTCTAATTTTAATAACCAGTTTTCAGAAAGATATACACACCATATGTTTAGCTTCTGTCAAGTATTTTTTATTCATTTTTAATCAAATAAGCCTCACAAAAAAGAGCTATAGCACGACCAAGAATAGAGAATGATTGATACCGTTTGTAGTGCGATTAGTGGAATGGGACTCCCAAAATATTATAACAACAATTGCAAAAAATAGGTACTAACAAAAAGCACCATAGAGCATTTCCATATTTCGTTCGTTAATAATAATTGAGTGCATACTGCATATGTCATTATTGCTAATGCCATCAATTTTATGAGTAATTTTTGCTTGATAACAGAGTTTAGAGATACTCAACAGTGAATGTGAACAGCAACCGGAAATTAACATGTGTTTTTCCGAAATAACGGCCGTGTTTGTTGTTTTGCAGAATATTAATAATGAAATTAACCACTCCTCATTAAACAGAAAAACTCATGTTTGAAAAACTAAAATAAAGTTTTCCGTAATAAGTCATAGGTAATATTATATGTATGTTTGTGTGTCAAAAACTAGTGTTCAACCTTCATCTGTAACTTGTGTTCTGTGGGCGCAGACTTTACATAAAAATCACATAAACCTCGAAAACGCAACTACCACCGTAAGTGGAGTCTTTAACTCCTACCGTTGTCCCCGCCAGATCCCATTTATAATTTTTTGTGGTATTCCCCCCCGACATGTGAGAAACCGTGGTTAGAACTATGTGAAAACCTATTGAGACTGCATTTTATTTTGCATTTTAGCCTGCTCCTGTCGCTCTTACGAGCAGTGCGACTCCATGTCCGGTGAGTGCTATTGTCCTCTTGTTTGTGGAAGGGGCTAGCTATGACCACTGTGCGCCCAACGCCTTCGGTTTCGACCTTTGATTGGCTGTCAGATTATAGGCGGTCACCCGATGGGCGTTCGCCAGAGAGATCTGACCTGTCACCAGCACAATCGCCAGTGAACCTGTAAAGAGCACGTGGGGAGGGCGCCGCTGTAAGCGCTGTCTACCGGGCTACTATGGTTTGTGCTATTGTTACAAGTGTGGCTGCAATGAGGCTGGAACCGTGCCCGAGATTGGTGACAAGCACGCTGCATTTACGAGGAGAATGTGCATGGCGAACTCTGTGAGCAGTGCAGATTTGGCACCTTCAGCTTGCAGAAGCAGAATCCCCTAGGATGCATGGCGTGCTTCTGTTTTGGCAAAACCAGCCGCTGTCGTGATGCGGATTATAAACTTGTGCAGGTGAATTTCTTCAATTTATAAAGTTATGAAGGTGAATATAGGCAATTACATAGTTTGTAGATCTGTAGTTTCGTAAAAAGTGCGGGAAACGGTTACAGTGGATATATACTGGATGGTTTGCTGAAGGCTGATATACTTAGTGACACAGGAAATCATAGAGTTGAATAATTCGTAACTTCATTTAACCTCATATAAACCACAATGTCTCAAACTAAATTCAATAAAATTTATTATTCAGAAGAACATGATAATGAAAGGATTTAGTCATAAAATGTTACAATGTTGTCAAGTTTACAGATTGGTAAAATCCAGCTTTGTTATCAAATCTGGTTAATTTTTTGCTTTTTTCAGATTGACAATATGCATCTGTGGTGGTGGAAAATGTCGAAGAATTCGATCTGAAAACTTTGTCAGAGGATGCGGCGCCAAATCAATCGAGATGAGGTAGAGTTTCAGTCCGGTCGTTTCTTTCATTTTAATGCAAAAATTGGTCTACTGGACGCGCATCGGAATATTTTTTGGCCGAACCGTAAAAGCCATCAGGGGCGGTCCCAGGGGGGGGCGACCCCCCGAAATTTTTTCCGACCGAAATTTCACATAAGGGTCCCCCCTTTGGTTTTTATTACTCGGCTGAAAAAATTTCCGATACGTCTCCAATTGACCAAATTTGGCCTAAAAATAAAAAATTCTCAAATTTTTTCCTGTAGGCTGCCGCCCCTAGACCCCTGTGACTCTGTGGCATACTATTTCTTGTTCTTATCTTTCATAAAAGCCTACTCATGTCTACAAGAGTTCATTATGCTACATTTAGTTGTGTAATATACTGTCTGATGTGAGGTTCCCATTTTTTTTATTGTCCTGTAGAAAAAAATTTCTTATACGTCTCCAGTTGACCAAATTCCGCCTAAAAATTGAATTTTTGAATCCAAGTTTTTTGGATGCGCCACTGGCTTTTACTACAAGCAGACACGACTCATTGCCCTTGATATCGTTGCGGCAATTGCAAGATAGCGTAAAGCTGAAAATATATATAGGCAGCGTAAAGCTGAAAATAAATATAGGCGGGGAAAAACTCGCATTTTTATATGTCGTCATGTAGCTCATAGACTATACGTTTTCACGAGAAACTAAAAAATCTGTCGTAAATTTGAGATAAAACACTATTTTTAGGCGAAAAAGTGGTTATTATGCGTTAAATGTTACGTTTTTATACTTTATTATAGCTACACGGATACTAAATTTAGCAAAAAGGACCGAAAAACCCAACAGAAGCGACATCGCTACAGCTACAAAATCGCTAAAACGTCTGTCCGGAACAAAATTTTGGGCTATGGGGGTCACCCCATTTGAAATGAGGGGTGCTCAAAACGGAAGGGGCGCTCCGGACCAAATGGGGGCATTAAAATATGCCAGTATATATATATATATATATATATATAATATATATATATATATATATATATATATATATATATATATATATATATATATATATATAAAGTATATATATATATATATATACTAATTCTCTGAGAAAGGATTTTGCTTTTAATTTTGTGTTGTTCGTCCACGAAAATTTTCCGCTAGGTCTCCAATTGACCACAATCAGCCAAAAAATAAAAAATTTCTCCAGATTTTGTTCTGGCGGGAGTCTTGCGACTCTGTGGCTTGTTTAGTCTTAGTCTTCTTTCTTATTCTCGTTCATCAAAGCTCATGCACCCAACTTATTATGTACTGTACGAGTATGCATGTTGTATACTTATATATATATACATATACATTTATATTCTAGCTTAATACATTCTTATAGTTTTGTCAGCTTTAATGTCCTAAAACGGATATTATAATATAGTACTAGTACTAGTACATACAAATAGCTTCAGATTTTTTTATTCTAGCATTCTTTCTTATGTTGCACTGCTTATTCTATCAGCAATGCTCTGCTTCTGTGTCCAATTTCTTGTATTATATACTTCAGGTTCAGCTACCTCAATGAAAGCCGAAGGTTCATGGTTTTTCAAGCTACAGCCAAAAATTTTGTACTCTGTTATCTATGTAGTGTAAACCTTACTATCTAACAGGGGCGGATCTAGCAGGGGAAGGGTGCAGCCGCCCCCCCCCCCCAATTTTCTTCAAGTGGATTTGTACACAAGGGTCTTCCAATTGGTTTTTATCGCCCGGTCGGAAAAAATGTCCGATACGTTCCCAATTGAACGAATTCGGCCTAAAAATAAAAAATTTCTCCAATTTTTTTCCTGGGGGCTGCCGCCCCCAGACCCCTGCACCTTTGTCAGTTTGTCTTAGTTGCTTTTGTGATCATCTTTCTTGAAAGCGTGTCCACGTGTACATGAGTGCATTCAGTTTATATACTTGCTTAATACACTATATCGTTTATCCCTTTAGCTGTATTACCGTTGCCAAATCGCCAATTTTAATGCATTTGTGGTCTATAATGCCAAAACATTTCCGGATTTGCTAGATTCTAGAAATTCGTCGGGCCGCGGATGTGTATAATTTTTAGTGTTTTGAGCCCTACTATCACTTGCGATTGGTCAGAAAATAGCATTCTTTTTGAACGAAGTATTCTCAGGTGTTTTGTTTTCGGCGTTAAAATTTGGAAAAAATGCATTTTAACACATTTTAAAAATTCTGTAATCTTGTAAAAAGGGGTTGCCGGAATTTTTAGCGTAAACAAACTGTATTTTAAAATCTGGGGACTGTTAGAATGGTAGTCAAAAAAATGTAAGCAAAATAAAACAAAAAAATTGTTTGAAAATATTGCAAAATATAGGGTCTTTTGAAGGGGGTTCCGGTTCCGGTTCCGGTATTTTTAGGTGGTTCCGGTTCCGGTTCCGGTTCCGGTAGTTTTATGGTTCCGGTCGATCCCTGATATATATATATATATATATATATATATATATATATATAGTAATTTTTTTAGCCTGCCGTAGTCTTGTGTAACGCTTGTCCTGGGGTTTTGGACTGGTACATTGCTCGCGCCGGCCATCTATGAGGAGCCTCGGCGACTGCTTTCGTTTTTGGTTTGCCACCGCTCAAGGGTGAAGCGGGGAAACGCAACCACCACTGATTGACAATGTTTTTCTGGAAAGGATTTGATTAGAACTTTGTTTACTAAATGCATATAATATTGTTCATAAACTTTTATATTGTAGTTTTACAAACTAGTAAACAATAAACCTAATACTTATAGTTTGGGAAGCAATACGTATGGGTATGCCCGTAGGTTATCTAACATTTTTATGCGAAAATGTACGGGGGCCGCCGACTGAAAGGGGGGGTAAACGCACGAAAGCCACGATGAGAAGGAGCTATTGGACGAAACAACGGTTTTTTATAAGTGATAATAAAAACTTCACTGATACTGAAGTTAACAAAAACAGATAAAGACCACTAGAGATGTCGCTACAACTAGAAAGTAGCTAAAACGTCGTTTTTAACAATAATTTGGGCTGTTTTGGTCATGGGGGGCACCCCATCCGGAATGAGGGGGGCAAACGGGAGGGCACAACAAAACCGGAGAAGACTCTGGTGTAATTAAAGGGGTGCACACCCCCAACCCCCCCCCCCACTAAAAATATGCCAGGCTATTCTGTGTTGTGTTCTTTATTCTGTTTTGCCTCATCTGTTGCGTCATGTTCTACACTTCAAATGTTCAAAATGTAAATATTTTATTTAAATGTTTTGTGTACTGACAAATGTAACGTACGTATTGTTAGTGTACATGCTGTCTATACATGTGTCTATACCTACTACATTAAAGCTACTGTGAGGACGTTTCGTCTATTTTAAGTTTAAGTAACTATGTTTGTGACCGGCCGGAATTTTCGGCCGGCCGGCCGGCCGAAAAAAGCCGGCCCGCCGGACGGTCAAAATCGGCCGGCCGGCCAGCCAGACTCAACCGACTGACAAAATTAGGCCGGCATAACAATCTGGCAGGCTAAGGTTATGCCAAAATGATACTCTGGACTGGTTTTATTCAAAAATTCGGCCGGCTTTTACCGGCCGGCCGGCGGCTTTCGCGGCCGGTCACAAACACTATAAGTAACAAGCTAACTTGAGGATTGATGCGTGTAGGCTTGTATTTTGAGCAGCAAGTAATGTAGCTATTGCATAAGTACTGCTGAAGCGGAAAAAGTATGTAAACTAGAAAAGAAAAATGCCCTGCGGAAAAAAGTCATAATAGAACGTTTGCGAAGATTTGCACTGCTCACTGTATCCGTTTCAGTAGATTAGAAAGCCAGTGTGACTGACGCGGAAAAATGACCTGCTAAAAGTTTGGGAACTAGAGGTCAATGGTGTCAGAAATAGGCCGCTTTGCTGCGCCCTATTATTGCGGGCACCATCGGCTAAACGAGAAAAGCATTTCTACAGCTATTAATACCGAGTAATCTTGTAATCTGTACAAGCGTTCAGTCAATGCAGTTTGATAGTGGAATTTGTAAGTGTCAGCAGATTTAAAAAAATAAAGAATAGCCGGGTTACGAGAATTGGTAACGTCGGTTAGTTTGACATGACGCGCAGCGGACTAGTATTGTATAAAGGATAAGACCCGCTTAGTCTGTTTCTCGATTCGCATGCACGTTTTAGAGAAGACGCACATTGGTACATCAACAGGAGTACATATGGCTGACATTGCGCAGGCATACGGGCAAACAGACAAGACAAAACGCATTTAGCTCGTTTTTCGACTCGGAATCGGAATATACATATGGTTGTACACTTTTGGGTTTTTTCCGTTTTTCAAACTGAAATAGTACTTTTTAATTTGGATGAACTGACATTCGGCTGACAGAACAAAAGAGTTGAGTCGAATAGCCGCTCCGCCGTTTACTGTAACGGGACGGCAGTTCATCCGTTTCCCCGTATGTTTTAATGTCCGTATAGAAGTATGTTGAAGACTCTCAGTTGTATGAGCCACAACATACGCAAATGAAATAAATAGATAGTACAGCCGTGGTGCCCGCAATAATAGGGCGCAGCAAAGCGGCCTATTTCTGACACCATTGACCTCTAGTTCCCAAACTTTTAGCAGGTCATTTTTCCGCGTCAGTCACACTGGCTTTCTAATCTACTGAAACGGATACAGTGAGCAGTGCAAATCTTCGCAAACGTTCTATTATGACTTTTTTCCGCAGGGCATTTTTCTTTTCTAGTACATACGCAATTCACGTGACTGTCTGGAGTATTATCTGTTTCCCAGTTTCAAACTTCAAAATGTGGCATAAGCTCTAGTTCTTCAGTTAGTTAAAGCAAAGTTAGTGTAGGGTAGGATTATTATTATTAAAAATATTAATTTTAATTTTGAATATTTATTGAGCGCATATTAATCATGTTTCTTTCCAAAAGCAGTGACAATTAAACATCACAGCAATAGAAGTAGCGTGGCCGAGTGGTCAAAGGCGCTATCTCAAGAGGATAGTTCTAGATGATTGTCTTAGGGCATGGGTTCGACCCCCACAGTTGCATTTTTTCCAAAAGAAGTAGTTAGGTACTGTTGTCTGCAAAATCTGTTTTTAACTAAAATTTTTGTCAATAGAGTGAACTAAGTTCTAAAATCAAAAGTAGTTTCGGCAACTAGTAGGTACATGTTTCTGGCCAAATATTTCAAGTTTTTACAGCAACTCAGTATGTATTTATGTAAGCGGTGATACCAAATTAAGCAACTGGAGCATGTAATATTAAGAATCGCAATGCACACTGAAGTCGAAGCTGAATTTGGCGAAATGTGGGTGATAAATATGGGTTTTGCACTCAACAAAGGAACCTTGCCCCTTTTGGGGCGTGCTTGTTTTCTATTATTTACAACACGAGTACATAAGTAATACGGAAGATTATGACACTCTGTCTTATTCTACCTTATTTTACCCGATTTAAGGGGGTATCTTCTCAAATCAATTCGTTAAAAGGTCTACATATCTGCCTATTTACATACGTTTTGTCTCATCACGTTGACAATATTTCACACGATGTGGAAAAACGTGGGGATTCCCTACGTGGAGTGTTCCATTAGTGGCAGACCATGGGGTATCACAAGGTACCACACAATGCCACATGACGCCCCAAAAGGCAGGCTACACATTTTTCCCATAGTGTGAAACTGGGTTTACCTTTCGGTTCTTTAAATGGAAACACCCGACTGTTTGGAAGTTGCTCTCCAACCCAGTATTTTGTGCGTTCCTCAGCAATAGTCAGCCTGAAGGTAAAACCAACAACGAGTTTTGTTACCAACTTAACGCAATTCAATAAATCAGACAAATCAACGCAAATTCAACAAATAAAATAAATAAACAATAAGTGTTGCAGTAAGCTTTATGCATTCTGTATATTAGCATAGGTGAATCTGATTCCATTAATACGCATTAAGCTGAAGTCTTGTACCTAATTAAAGACTAAAAATCTGGCAAATCAGATAATAACACGTTTCGGTGATTTTTAAACAAGCAGGCCCCAAAAGGGGGCGAGGTTCCTTGGCCGAGTAAAAATTCTGCTTATTTTACCCAGGAGATTTCAGCTTGTGTGCTTATTGTGTTTTCATGCATCCAACTCACTAATACTTGTGTACAGTTGAATATTTAGCTTCAGCGATTACACTATCAATTCAACAACTTTATCGAAATCCCGTGCCATAGTTGCCGGAAATGCTTTTTATTTCATTATATTTTACCTGAAAAAATGTCCAGTCTAAACTGATTCTGCAGACAAAAGTTATGTAAAATGTTTGCAAAAAACACAACATATGGGGGTTGAGCCCTCGAAGTATATTTCAGCATATTTTACGAGAAAAAATATCTTGTCTAAACAGTTAGTTTTTGCAAAATTTTTGCATAAAAGACAATATATGGGGGTCGAACCCTCGAAGTATATATAAAAATATAGTATATATATAAATCTTTGTACTAGCACTTTTGACCACTCGGCCACGCTTCTTCGATGTGGATCGAGCTTTAGTTATGACTATGCAGAAGAAAACTGTGAAAGCAGACGACAGTCTAAACAATCACAGTGATTAGCACGTGTATTGTAGTCTGCAAAGTTCCTATATAAAATTTTTTAAAAACAAAATTGTTGTAATATAGCAACTGAATGCCAGTGCAAAAATGTTGTTGACCATTATTCCATTAAAAATTGTAGAAAAGACCTGTCTTATGAAAAAAATACCAGTCGGTCCCTATACTGACTTTACGTGTTAATCATATGCGCTGAACAACATATGGCTGTTACTTTTACACTGCGCAGAGTTGATTTCAAAACAATAGTTCCTTGTCTAGAAGGAATAAAAAGTAATTGATTTTATGCATTCTAAAAACCGTTTGTGCGCATTGGGAAATTGTGCAAGAAAGGAACTTACTTTCACGGGTCTATTTCTTGTATTCTGCAGTGTGATGTGTATTGTTTAACACTTTTCTGCTTATATGTAGTTTCAATTTCTTATTGCCAGTTATTCGTTTCTGCCTGGTAAGGTTCATTTAAAGGTACTATGTACCTATTTGCATGTAACTGTGTTAGTGTGTATTGGTTTGATACAGTAACTACATATATATGCTAACAAAGACTATTCGTTAACACTTAGTTTCAATGTAAAATTAAATCGACTCTTAAAAACAATTGTGTAATAAAACAGGGTTAACGAGC
>JASANF010008927.1:0-16554 GCA_030248245.1 Trissonchulus sp. WLG1_4
TGGGATTTGGGTGAAACTGTTCGTCGGATAAGCCTTGAACTGCATAACACTGTTGGTGGGGAAATACCGTCAATCATCGGGAACTGAGGAATGATTCTCTTTATTTCAAGAAGTCTCATCTGGTTTTGGTGCATCAAACTGTGTAAGTCTGATAGCAAGTCCTTATCTTTAATTAAATAATCGACACCGTTGATACGTCTGTTACAGGTAGTGTTTCTGCTGTCCGTAAGGACCAGTCCCTACGGACCACATAAAATAGAAAGTAGTCTAAGGATAAGTCAGGATATAGGACTAAGTGGTTGTTCACAATTGGGCGCTGCGAGTAGGGTACTAGGAAAAAGAACGTTATAAATCAAGGTACGGAAAGTCATACGTAGAAAGAGTCCGTTGCTGTAGTTGTACCCCCTACTAATCTCAAATTCGACAGCAGACACCTAATAGTAGTATAAGGGTTTGTCGCTCGTGACTTCGTACTTGGTTGATGACAAGGTACCCCAACAGGGACAGGAAATACATTTATTGTCCTAAGCGATAATTGATGATAAGGTACCCCACAGACACCGAAAACGTGTGTATGTTAAAAAAACTATTGTTGGTGAAAAGGTACCCCTATCACTTAACGTACTTTGCATTAAAGAAATTTGGCAATTCAGTGTGACTTTTGTTTAATTAGTCAATTTTGATTGTCAAACAACTTGACAATAGTTCATCGTTCAGGGAAGCACCATTCCAACGCGGATGCACTTTCACGTATTCCGGCAGTAAACCTCATCGAGGTGAAAAAACCTGCTCTCCAGCGGGTATTGGAAGAACAACAAAGCGATGAGGACATCAAACAAATGGTTACGTATTTGAAAGTCGGAAAAGTCCCGCAAAACGAGAAATCAGCAAAATACATACGTAAATTTTCATCTCAATACAAACTGCAAAACAGTATTTTATATAAAATCGCCAAAAGTCCAACTAGAAACGATAAGGAAGTCCTCCTAGACGCTTGCTTAGTGACCGTGAAACAAATTTTATGAGTAGTTTACTGAAGGAAGTCTGTACACTGTTAGAAACAGAAAAGATATTTACCACAGCGTACCATCCCCAAACCAATGGGCTTGTTGAGCGTTTCAACGGAACACTGGCAACAATTATATCAATGTACACTGATTCTCAACAGCGTACCTGGGACCAGTGCCTACCACTAGCTCTACTAGCTTACAGAACGTCCGTACAAACGTCTTCTAAATTCACACCGTTTTTTCTAATGTATGGTCGAGAGGCTTCTCTTCCCAGAGAAGTTGACCTCGTCCAGCATGACACCAAGTATATGGACGAAGTTGATTATGCCATATGGGTCACTGTCAATTTAAAGCAAGCGTACGAAAGAGCACGACAGGCAATCCAATCAGCCCAATTACGTCAAAAACAACACCACGATAAGTCAGAACATCTGAAAGTCAAACTCAATGATCTAGTTATGATACGTAAGCCTACTACACGCAAAGGCCTCACTGAAAAACTGTCCAAGCAATGGTTTGGTCCATTGAAAGTCACCAAAATGACCAAACAAAACGTATACGTAGAGACCGCACCTGGTTATACAGTTGGCAAATTTAAACCGCAATGGATTACAATCCAGCGCGTGAAAATATACCAACCGTCCCGTACGGAAAAACCGCACCAGCAACTATGGGGACTAGGTTCTGAGGCTGACTCAGATTCTAATTAAGCGAAATACTCAATATGAAGTCACGAACGTCACATAAGTCAGCGTCAAACCTCCAAAATTAGTTAATATAGTAGCGTAATAACAACTGATATTAAGTCTTTCAAAGCTTTACTAGGCAAGTCCCTATGTAAGTCTTTTGACAATATTAACTATAGCAAGTCAAACAAGTCGAGAAATTCCGTGTTTATTTCAGGATCATGGCCATTCCGAAGAGCAGACTTCTCCAAAATCAAGCCAAGTTCGAGGAAATCTTCAACGAAGTTCTCGACGAAGTGAAGAAGCTCCCGGTGAACGACAATATGCGGTCGTACCTACAGCAGAAGCTCAGTGAGCTGAACAGTCTCTACCGCGAACTGGAGTACATAACGACGAATACCTATGCCGCCATAACCTTCGCAAACATCAGCCTTCCAAAATTGCCAGACACCCAAGGATACCCTCCGCCAGAACCAATGCTAGGAACAACCAGGGCTGGACTCATCTCTACTTTGAACAACCCACATGATTTTTTTGTGCAGCTGAATAACGATCTTGTCGTCATTCAAGACATCGAAGGCATACTGAATCAAGAAAGTTATGAAGTCCTGTGTCCGAAACGCAGAGCGTTCGGTAACCAGCAGCTCTGCGAAGCCCGAGAAGGACCGGACGACAAGCTGCAAGGAGCACTAATACTAAAAAACGAAGCCAACCAAAAGGTCAAAGTCCTCTTCATCGACACCGGAAAGCTGACGGATGTGACAAGAGACAATATGCTCCATCTCGACATCAAACGGCACGAAATCCTCCGAAGTCCAGCGTTGTCGTACCACTGCAGACTTGACCAGCTCAGAGGCCCTAAACACGAATTGCCTTGGCACCCCGACTTCAACACCATCCTGACACAACTTGTTCCGAGTCATTTGGAGCTAGAATTTGTGTCAGTACTGAGGGGGATACCCCCCTCAACTCAGTTCCCCGTACCATCACAGAAGGATTGACTACGCGTTTCATGTTGACGGTTACTTATTGTAAATAGTAGTATTAACAGATTTTGATAAGTTTTTTTGAGATGCAGGTTCATGCTAAAATTTTGCTGTATTACAACCTATAAGTTCATTTTTTGGTGTTTAGTCAATATTCTAATAACTAAAATCATACTCTGGATTATTTACGACGTAGAATCTTACATTTTTTAGCAAATTTGAACAATCAAGATAACAGAGCAGTAGTGTCAACTTGGGCCGAGTCTAGTGACAACTATGTCCGAGCTGCAAAAATTTGAATTCGTTTACATTTTACGGTTGTTCAAAAGTTAAGCAAAACTGTTGAACATGAGTTTACAACCATTTGAAAGCCAAGAAAATTCTCTGTCCAATAATGTAAACTTCACATGCAGTTGCAGCATGAAAAATCTAGCTATTTTGAAAAGAAAAATAAAGTCTCAAAAAGTGTCAACTATGCACGAGTTGACCCAACGGCGCCATGCACTGGGGATCCGCCATGTTCTTAAAATACTGGTGCGGCTCGCGCAAATCCTGAAAATACCTTCGCGTTTGAAACGCAAAATAAAACTGCCTTCGCAACGTCACTAATATAAAGCTGCTTTGAAACGTGATTACTACAAAAACAGCCATCGTAAAACTGGAAAGCAATTAAATGTAATCACCATATTTGTCATTAGCGCATGACCATATTTGTCCTGTGCGCGTGCGCTGTGTGCTCAAGAATGTGAAAAAAATTTACATTTTAAATAACAAATTTTAGTATATTTAAATTTAATATATGTATATAGTATATTTAAATTTTTTTAATATATGAAAAAAGGTTAAATAAAGATGTTTTAAAAATTGTATTTTTTAATAAATCTTAACAATTATGTTTGGTATCTGCTCATAATTTTTTTACTCGAGACCCTCTATGATATGCAATGTGCGGCAGTCTTTGATATTTTGTGATGGAAGACAAATGACATGGAGAATCCTGCAACAAAAATTTTTCTTTGTGAACTGAATACAGTGCTTAGGCAATTTCGAAACTGGCACACACATTGCACACTCACGCACAATTTTTGGAGATTCCTGCAACGAAAAATTTGCTATGTGAACTGCACTCGGTACGGTACTGCCTGAGGCAGTCTTGGAACATGCACAAACACACTTGAAAACACCGAAACACACAAAATGAAGTATAATATGACTTAGAAAATTTGCCAAGCACGCCAAATGTTGGAACTAAGGGGGCTGACAAACAAGCAGCATTTTTATGCAAAATGTATTTAGTTTGGATCAGCAAAGAAGTTTAACTTTCATTTTGTCAATTCATTCACTGTAAGTAGACCCACTGATCGTTTTGTGACTGGAAGGCGACAATTATGCACAAACCGCAACAGCAAAGCCGTCACACGGAGAAGTGTTTGAAGTTTCAAAAATTTGGTTACCCAATAAGATTTCCGATTCCCGAGGCTCGATGGTCACCAACCTTTTCAACATCGGCTATCTCGGCTAGTTGACTCTCATCAGAAATTCGAATTTTGAACTGCTTAATATGAGGCCAAAATTTTTTCGACAAGTTCAAAAAACTTGATACCTTCCACCAAAGAGTGGATTGTTGGAGCGTAGGAAGGTCACAGCCTCGCGAAGCCAGATCTGCTGGCTTATCGGCAGAAAGCACATATCGGGTATCGACATTTTTGCTGGCCTTGATCTCGCGTAGTTGATTTTCTACAAAACCAGTTTGCACTTGCTTTGAGCAAATCCAATCCAATACACAAGTAGAGTCGGTCCATTTGTCACGCCGACAAATTTTAACCCGAAGCTCTTTTTCCACAAACTTCAACAGGCGAACTTCGATAACCACAGCCATCAACTCGTGTCTCAGAATTAATTTTTAACACTTACAGGACAAACCGCGGCCATCTACCACTTGTACGTCATTCAGAAATTCGGCAGAGTTACTAAACCACTCACGCAAATTCATCCCCGCAGATACAAACAATTGCTTAGCTTCATTATAGAAAGCTGTTGCTTCAGCGACTGACTGCCGTCCTATAATGACGTTATCCACATACGTATTCTTGGCAACGTCCCGCGACACGGGTGTATCCATTCGCAACAAATGGTAATTCACAGTAGCAGCCAATAGGAAGGGGCTGGAGATAATTCCAAATGGCACTCTGCAGAATCGCATAGCTATTTTTCGCCCACAGGGCCCGGTTTCATAAACAATGAATCACGATTCATTAGTAACACTGGTGCAACATCGCAAATCGAGTGTAACTTGGCCGTTACACAATATTTCTGCTAGAAATTTTTATGACAGATAGCCAATATGTTACACAACGTGTGGTTCAAATCTCATGATAGTCAATTTATCCAGTGAAAACTATAGCTAACTTGAAGTTATTCATTAGTTTCAAATATTAGTGAATTTTTTACAACCACTAATATTTACTAATATTTGGAACTAATGAATGACTTTGACTTAGCTAGACTTTTGTCTGCTTCAAGCAAATGTAACAAAAGTTTACACACACACACATTATCTAACATATTGGCAATATGTTGTAAAAATTTCCAACAGAATCATTAAGTTAACGCAAAGTTATATCTTATTTTCTAGCTCTTATCAATGTTACTAATGAATCGCAACTGATCTTTTATGAAACCGGGCCCAGGTGGTTTATCCAGATTTTTTACCCACAGAAAGCGAATGACATCCCATTCGCTGACGTGGAGATTGACCTGCAGGAATGCCTTTTTTATATCACTCACAATCGCTAAACCGAAGTTCTGAGGAAGCTCTGGCGTTTCAGTCTTCCAGGGCCAGCAGACCCCATATCTATCACCCACAAATCTGACAGATTTGTTGAACAACTGCAAAGCAGCTTCATCATCATCGACATCGTACTTGTCTTTAACGCCGATATCCTCCAGGCGCCAAAACTTTTCTAAGTCAAAATTGGACGTGTGCTGACCATTTATGCTCGACAGGAGCATCATCAGAGCACAATTTTGGCGTCAGAAAGTGGCTGTTTTACCCGATGTAAGGTATCCTAAACGCTACGCCACCAGTTTCAAACCGTTAGAACAATGAATGACTTCTGGCAAGATGAAGTCGTAATAGTAGTCACTACCAATCAATAGATCAATGTAAACCATATCCGCCTGGTGACTAATTGGTTCAGCCAGCTGAATACTTTTAACCCAAGGATGAGCTTCTGTATCAATCGGCACTTTCTGGATTGGGTATGAAATCAGTGGCATTACATTAGCTGTAATTGTACGTCTAGTACCGTCTGTTAGGATGACATTCAAGTCAACAACAGGGTATGCGACATCTTTGCGTTTGTTGTCCATGAACCCTGCAATTGATACAATCTCTTTGCCCTTGGCCGTAATGCCCAGTTGTTTACACAAATCAAAAGTCACGAAAGTTCGTGACCCCCAGTATCGAACAACAAACGGGCCATGCTTGACTTTGAATCTCCCTTTCTTGACACTGCAGATAGGGCAGTCTGCATATACGTCCGTTCACCGTGTGACATCATTGTGTTACCGACTGGACCGGTGCTAGGTTGTTTTGGAATAAATTTGGCAGCATCAGCACTCAAATTAGCTGTATCTGCGATGCCAAACTTCTGTGTTTTCAAATTGGGAAGCTTTTCATGGAAAGGCTACGATGGTGGCGATTACTCTTGCAGTAATGACAGGATACGGTACGCTGGCACTTATTCGCATTATGATCAAATTGTAAGCATCGAAAACAACGAGCCTTGATCTGCTTCTTTTGTGATTGATGATCTGCAAACTTTCGACAGGTATCAGGCCAATGTGATTCTTGACAGAAACAGCAATTTTATTTTCTGCCAACTCCATCTGACATAAGTGCTGAGGCGGTACCAAGAGAAGAATATCCTTTTGTGATTTTCGCTTTAACTGGATTCTCACGTTTTTTAGAAACAACTGCTTGCGGTTTTGCCTAAAAGGTGTGTTGAGCCATTTCCCGTGCACGTATTTCTTCCCTCAAAGTTTCACGCAAAATAGACAGCTTCCAAGAACATTCTTTCGGTAACTTTCTATGCGAACAAACTTACATTGTTCGTTACCAGTAACCAATTGGAAACTTTTTTTGCAATGTACTGTAGGCAATTTTGACAAAATAATCAGTGTAAAAAATTGCCCGAATGCTTCCTCGTTCAGGCCCAAAACTACCAAACTTCAAATGTGTTTCTCACATTCGTCATACTTGCGCTGCAGAATTTCTTGATCGTAATTTGAAACCGGCATTTCAAGCAAAGCTTCGAAGTGGGCAAAAATAGCCGTTTCCGGGTTGCCATATTTTTCTTTGAGTGCGTCAATCACGGAGGTGTAATTCGCTGCCGTTAGACGGTACTCATCAGGGACCCATCAGCGCGTCACCGTTCAGGAAGCTTTTCAGATACTTGATTTTGTCGATGTCGTATAAATCATTGTTGTCATGAATTGTGTTCAAATAGCTATCCCAAAATTCCTGCCAGCGCAGCGCATCGCCTGAAAATTGTGCAATAAGCAATTTAGGAAGTTTCACCGATGCACTTTTTCACTCAAAAAAGCTGTTATTGTGACTGCTATTAGGAGCGATTTTCGGCTCTACCGCTTGTCGAGCCATTTTAATTTTTTGTGACAGCGACATCATCGTTGCCAGCAGTAGATAATCTTGTTCGACAGCTTTAGTGACCTCTTCGTCCATTTCGTCCTCTGAAAGGCGCATAAAGATGTCCTCGTTGAGCGCATTCAGAGTTGAACGATACGTTTTCAAATTCTCGTAGCACACTTCAGCATAGTCAACATCGTCAGAGCCTTCCGCAGAGAAAAATAAAGACGCTCGCCTGGTTTCTTTGGTCACTGCCATCAACAGCCCCTGACGCTGCTTTATTTTGGCTGGCAACACTCGAGCATCCATTTAGAAAACAGCACAAAAAGAAAAAATCACAAAAAAATTGTTACACTAGCGGCCCAGTAGCTAACACTGGACAGTGGAAACGCTTATTGGTCACTATACTACCAAAACAATTCAGTAGTTCGTAAACTAGACTACACCATGCCATACATACGCTATATACAGTCAAAACGTTACAAAATGAAACCAAACGACCGCTAAGAATCGTGTAAAATTGAGTTACAGTGCGAAAACGAATAGTATAAGTCTCTATATATAGTCAATTAGCAGAAACTGAGCCCCAATTAGAAAACTGAGAGTCAAAAAACTGACTACCCAGCGGCAAAACAATAGATTATACGGGGCAATAGCGAGAACCAAAGCACTGGTTACTTGACACAAAAACACAGCACAGTGCCCATGAGAGTCAAAACATTGACTACTCGCTGCAAAATTCAACGTTGAACTCGACAAAAACACTTGTCAAAATATTGCACCCAGGCCATTCCAAATCAGCCGGACCAGCCGCTGAATGGGCTAATTAAGCGACAAATACTGTTGAATTAATCCCAAAATTGAAATAAATAAACTTACAGGTTGAAAAGAAATAGCTGGATTCATTATTTAACAGCCGAGGAAAATGTAGAAAAATGTGTGCAAATCCACACTGCACGAAAAGAACTCACACGTAGCTGACAACATAAACAGCTTTACTGGGCACAGAACACAACAACACCTGAGACACACCAGTAACCTTATGGGTGGATTTCACAAAGGTGATTTTACTAAACCATGGCTTTACGTACGTTTTTATATAATTTGCACATATTCTCAGTACGAAATATCGCCTCATTCGTTACGAATTTCCTAGATTTTCTTGAATCATGGTTTTAGCTCAGTTGAAATTTCAGCAAAACAGAGACCTGCTATGCTGCAGGTTTGAAATTTCAACTGAGCTAAAACCATGGTTTAAGAAAATCTGCGAAATTCGTAACGAATCAGGCGATATTTTGTAATGAAATTATGTGCAAATCATATAAAAACGTACGTAAAACCATCGTTTAATAAAACCACCTTTGTGAAATCCACCCAATATGTAGAACACTTTTTTAATTACTACGTACGAAATTACATACAGTACAAGTCGAAATTAAGTTCCCTTGAAGCCGGCTTTGGCTTCAATTTAAGAAGGCTTCATTTCAAAATGAGACCGGCTTCGGCCTCATTTAGTTTGGCTTCAGTTTGAATTGAGACCGGCTTCGGCCTCATTCAGTTTGGCTTCAGTTTGAATTGAGACCGACTTCGGCCTCATTTCAGGTGGCTTCAGTTTAAATTGAGACCAGCGTCGGCCTCATTGTTGGGTTCATTATTAGAAATAGACCTTACTGATTTTCATCGGACTGGTACCACATGCAATTGAATCCGACTGCTATTTGACTCAAATCATCAAGTGCCCAGTTTGAAGCATGTTTTCGTCTAAGTTAAGATTTTTTAGGTTAAGTTTTCATCTAAGTTTCTATTTTTAAAATGGTTAGGCTGCATTGTGTTTGTAATTTTAATTTTTTTCTCACGATACGTATGTCAGCCATAATGTGGCCTCAGACAACTATTTAACCCCCCCAACTCTCTTTATTTCGTCATCACTTGCTTGGCCGCAGTTACGTCAGAATGCTAGCAAGGCCAGCAGGCGTGAGAAAAGTGCCGATAGATAGCTACGCTAGCCAACCAACTTTACTGCCGAGATTAGAAAACTTACTTAGTGCTAGCAACGCTTAGTATTATTAATTACTCAGTTGCTTTTCCTCTATCCTGTGCGTCTGTTGTAGTGACCTTTGCCTTTCTAAGTGTTGACCTCACCAGGTATTTACTGCTGAGCTGGCCTTACTAGTGTTTGGGAAGGGGCGTTAGACGATGTTACAGATATTTTTAATTTCAATTTCGTTAACCAATGCTGTCAAAAAAAATGATGAATGTGCACAAACGTGCACCAACTTTCCAAAAATTTTGAAGGCCTGTTGTAATATTAAGTGCCCCTTTTAATTTTTACTTACAATTAAAGTGAGTGGACCAAAATACTGGCAACAATAACATGTCAAATGATGCTAAAATCGCATTGCCTGTCAGCCTGCCACTGCTTTCTTCCAACATCAACAGAAAAGTTAAAAGAGGCACACTCTAATGCCTGCTTTTTACAACAAACATTAAAAAATTTAACAAACGTTTGTGCACATTTATTTTTTGGTTAAGAAAATTAAGCTAAAAAATATCTGAAACAAATGCTACCCCCCCCGTCCGCTAAGCAGCTGGTGAAATCAACACTTAGTAAAGGCAAAGGTAACCACAACAGACACACAGGATAGAGGAAAACGAACTAGCAGAGTAATTAAAACTAAGCGTTGCTAGCACTAAGTAAGTTTTCTAATCTCGGCAGTAAAGTTGGTTGGCTAGCGTAGCTATCTGTCGGCACTTTTCTCACGCCTGCTGGTCTTGCTAGCATTCTGACGTCACTGCGGCCAAGCAAGTGATGCCGAAATGAAGAGAATTGGGGGGTCAAATAGTTAGCTGTGGCCACATTACGGCTGACATACGTATTGTGAGAAAAAATTAAAATTACAAACACAATGCAGCCTAACCATTTTAAAAATATATTAAATTTTAAAAATATTTTAAAAATAGAAGTGTAACTTAGACTAAAACATGCTTCGAATTGGGTACTTGATGATTTGAGTCAAATAGCAGTCGGATTCAATTGCATGTGGGACCAGTCCAATGAAAATCAGTAAGGTCTATTTCTAATACTGAACCCAACAATGAGGCCGACGCTGGTCTCAATTTAAACTGAAGCCACCTGAAATGAGCCCGAAGTCGGTTTCAATTCAAACTGAAGCCAAACTAAATGAGGCCGAAGCCTGTCTCAATTCAAATTGAAGCCAAACTAAATGAGGCCGAAGCCGGTCTCATTTGGAAAGGAAGCCATCTTAAATTGATGCCGAAGCCGGCTTCAAGGGAACTTAATTTCGACTTGTACTGTACGTGTCACAAGTTATATTGAACGGTTGTGATTGTGTATTTGTAATCACAAATTAATAGTTCAATTAATAATACAGTTAATCGAATATAAGATTCGACAAGTGCCAAATAGGTTTTTTTTCCCGCACCACTATAGGACTAATTTCACACTAGTTTTGCAATGTCGGACTATTTCACACTATTTTCTGACTAGTTTCACAATATCCCGACCATTTCACGATCGTTTTAGACAGCATTCAGACTGGTTGACGATCATTTTATTGTTGTTTTCAAGTTTTTTTATGAAGAAGAAGAGGAAAAAATTTTATTACTCTAATCCGCCAAGGATTAGAAGAAAAAATATATATAATATTAGTACGAACAAAAAGTAAAAGCAGATGCCAAAATAGAAACAAACAAAAAACGGAACGACACGAAACGCGAACATGTAGCTATGGTGGATCAAGCAAAAGGACGAGGAAAAAGTTGTTTTGCTGTTTTAGTAGTTTTTTGCGATTTGTTTAGGTGTTGCCCTGAACTATGAACGATTTTTTGTTTTGATTCACTCATTAAGTGGTACATTTTAGCGTATATTACGCATGTTTGCGACTTTTTTTAAATGTTTTGAGTATTTAGCCCTCTTTTGACTTCTATTGCAAGAAGCATAAAGCTATTACGTACCATTTGCTCCTATATTAGTATTTATGCATGGGTGTAATTAAGTATTTATGCATGGGTGTCAACTCGCAAATAAATTGAAGCATCAATAGCACCTTTTTAACTGTGAAATTGAAGTATATATATAACGGCAGTCCAAAAAAAATTGTAGACTTTTAGGCCGAATTTGGTCAACAAGAGACGAATTTTTTTCAAACAGGACAAAAATTAAAAACAAAATATGGGAATGTCACATCAGATAGTTCATTAGAGCCTTATTAGAGCCTCCATTAGAGTACAGCCTAACATACTCATTTAGACGATGAAAGATGCTTTGATGAAAGATAATAACAACGCACAGCCCTTGCAGGGGCGTAGCCAGGATTTTAAAAAGGGGGGTCGCACCTTGTTCACTTTTTTGCTCACTCAATGATAGTAATTTTAGTACGTACACGCGCATTGTGAACGCAAGACCGCTGAGCCATAGGTCGCAGGGGTCTGGGGGCGGCAGCTAAAAAAGTTGGAAATTTGTTCAATTTTTAGGCCCAATTTGACCCACTGGATACGTATGAGAAAGGAAAATTTAAACTAAAGCTGGGAGCGTCTTACGTCACATCAGACAGTGTGTTGCACAAGTAAATGTAGCATAATGTACTTGTGTATACATGCGTAGGCTTTGACGAAAGATAATAACAAAGAATAGTACAATAGAATAGTACGGGAAAAAAACCCTAGTGCTTCCTGGCCGAACCTTACGACACAGGACCTTTTTTAGTACCTATGTAGGTGTGAAGCGCATCCCAAACTGACTTACCGCACCAATTTTCTATGCAGTTTTGAGTCCTGTAGCATTTTTTATAAAATTTCAAAATTTTGCATGCTGAAAGTTTCCAAAGTGACAAAATTTTCCAAATTTTTGACTTGTCATGATTTTTCACAAAAACAATTTTGGCGAACGCCATTTGCATTTTTCAAGAAAGTTACCTTTCTTCTACACTTTTGAAGCTCAAAAACAGTGAAAAACGTTGTGGTTTACCTGTAACAGTTCAAAGTTTGTGCGGGAAAAAACCTTATTGCGGAGAAAAAACCCTATTTTGTTTGGCGACAATTTTTTGCCAAACTCACTCATTGTTGCTACAAAAATTAACTAATCTGGGGTAAGAACATGCGTAGACTTCATTAAAACTATTTATTTGGCAGCAAAACGTAGTTTTTTTGTGATTTTGACCCATACGCCGCCACCCCTTACGAAACCTGTTTTAGCAATGTTTCAACAAAAATTTGCCATTTTCTGGAATATTTAGGCTTTAGCTGCTGCGTACCACTTAAGGGGGTAATTGCGTTTTTAGGTGTTTTTTTAAAAAGCCATAGGTCAGCGTTTACAAATTCAAATCACAAGCGGTCTTTTGTATTACGTAGAACAATATCCTTCCTAAATGTATGCCATGCCTTGAAATTTAACCTGTGATTTTCTTGCCAGTATAAGCGACTAAAGAAAGGTCCTTTCCAAAATATTAAAATTATTTACAAAAAGTTTGCGCCACAGCTCTGAATCATACGATTACCTGTTGGGGCTGAAAGTTGGTAAGGTTTTTGACATGTTTAAAATCCCCAGGCATGTCCCCCACTTTTTTAATAACTAGTCAATTTACTGAGAAAATAGCTGAAAAGCAAACGTACCGAAAATTTAAGATAATTTCTTGTAATTAAAACCCTCTAAAAATGTCCACAGGTGAAATTTCAAAAAAGTGAGAGACATGCCTGGGGATTTTGACCTTTACAATACTGTCCCAAAAATTTATGCTCAGGCGTCACTTATAACTTGAGTACTGGTGGCGCAAAGTTTACATAGAAATCACAAAAACCTCGAAAACGCAACTACCACCTTAACTGCAAGAATGGTAGACGCGGGCGGTGTTTGTCTATCGTTTAACATTTATTCTATTCGTCTATTTTTAACAAGCGTAAAAATCTGTTTTTATTGCTTCTAAAAAGTGAAAAAATGCATACTTGGGCAGAAGACATTTCTGCCAAATGTGAGTCACATAAGTGTCGGGGAAACGGTTTTTTAGTCCATACTACAGCCTAAGAGTTGTATAACACGATGAAATTAAGTTTAAACTCAGTGCTAATAGAGCAACTGAAAAAAGTCATAGAATTTTTTCCCGGATTAAGGTTTTTTCCCAGCATAGGGTTTTTTCTTGGCTTTTTCTGGCTTGCAATTTCTCTTCACAGCTACATAACTGTTGCACAATCAACAGCTCATTTAGCTTGCCATTACGGTCGCGGTCGCAAAATGTCATTTTTTTATGAATATGTATATTGAAAAACACTAAAATCACTATTTTCGAAAAACGCAAATTTAACTAAATTTACAAAATACTATCGATTTGCTCAAAATAAAACTTTGCGACCGCTCGAAAACAACGAGGTGCATTTATGTGCCTAATTTTAATTTTGCTGATTGAGCCAGTTTTTTAAAATCGCAAGCCAAAAAGTTGCGTTAGTATTCACACGCACTTTATTTCAGCATCACTCAGAAAATACTGCCTTAATTTACAAAAAATATACACCACACTCAATAAAACACCGAAGATTTTAAAGTATTTTTAAGTAAAACACAACTGCTAGTATTTTTTAATCTTTCAAATTTATTACATACGTGTAAATGCACTGGCTTGTGTAGGCATTTGCGTGAAAATGCGGTCGTTCGCCGCTAGGCCGAATCACCGCTAGGCCGAATCGCCACTAGGCCGAAACATCGCCATTAGGCCGAATCGTTGATAGGCCGAATCGTCGCCAGGCCGAAAATGTTGCACAAGGCCGAATCGTCACGAGACCGAATCGTCGCCAGGCCGAATCGCCTCGTGACGATTCGGCCTTGTGCAACATTTTCGGCCTGGCGACGATTCGGCCTCGTGACGATTCGGCCTCCTGTAGACACGCCAAAATCTATGGCCCGTATTCACATACTAACACTAACACTAACACTTAAAGTTAGTGTAAACCCTAACTTTAAGTGCTTCGCAGCACTAAATTTAGTGTTACGAAGCACTTAAAGTTAGTGTTTACACTAACTTTAAGTGTTAGTGTTAGTATGTGAATACGGGCCTATTTTTCTTGCTGAAAATTGCTCAAAAATTTCCAAAGTTTTTGTATTGTGATATGTACATCAAATTAAAGGAAATTCACTTCTGAACAACTATTGTTTTTGCTATGCATGTTTCTTCTTGCGCATTTTCAAATTAATGTCCAAAACCCACATTTCAGGTGCGCCACCTCACAGGAAAACCAGTGATCCGAATTTTCTCTAAATCACCGTCTTACACTTCGGAGGTGTTTCGGAGGTTATTAGCATTTTTTTATACATATTTCGTAGCTTTTTCGGACAGTTTAAGGGTTAAATGCAGTTGGGGGGGGAAAAATAGTGGACCTATTTTTTTGAGTAGAGCACCTTGGGGAAAGCATTTTTGCTTCAAGAACCCCTATTTCATTTTTTGGATTTTTTGAGATACGACCCCCCGAAATCTGAACCCTCAGTGAGGGACGTTTTCGCAAATTTTTTCCGAAGCCCTTGTATTTTCCGTTCTAATCGTGTCTAAATGGTGTCAGATTATTGTTTGCAATTTTTTAGGATCAAAACAAAGGCTTTCTAACCGGGTTCCTGCCGAAAAAGTGGCCAAATTCGCCAGAAACGTTCAATTTTTGAGCAAATTCAAACTTGGCCATAATTTAGGCTTGGGCTTAGGCTTAGGCTTAGGGCTTAGGCTTAGTATGGGGCTTAGGCTTAGGCTTAGTATCAGGCTTAGGCTTAGGTTCAGGCTTAGGCTTAGGCTCAGGCTTCGGCAATAAAAAAACGAAATTTTCAGAAAAAATCCTGCCAGCTTAGCCTAGAGAATCCTGCCAACTAAGCCTAGACGATGCCTTAAAACATCATAACGCACTCAACACTATCCAAAAACAGAGATTATAGCCATTTTTGGCTTCGAACTTTGGCATACGTTCACTTCCAAAAACACTGAAAATGCAATTTTCAAGGGGTCATAGCTCGGAAAATCCAAATTTGTGGATAGGGGTTCTATTACAAAAAATGCATCCCTCAAGGTGCTCTACTCCAAAAAATAGGTCCACTATTTTTCCCCCCCCAACTGCACTTGATCCCAGTTTAATTAGTTATTCGGAATTTCGGATGTCTAAATGTCTGAAGAATCTGTAAAACTATTCTCAAAAAATAGAATTTATTTAAGACAAAATTCAGACAAAATTCGGACATATTTAAAATGTCTTATTTCTCTATAAAAAGCCTATAAAACCTATTAGACAGAAATGCGGTAAATTTAAAATGATTTTTGGACATCTTAATTTTCTTTTCAATTGTCTTAAATTTGTCTTAATTTCAAGGAATCATTTTTGGAGAGTTTTCACAGAAATTTAGACATGTCCGAAATTAAAATGTCCGAATCTTGTCTAAATTAAATAAATTAAAATTTTTGCAAACTGTTTCACAGATTTTTCGGACAAAATTTATTCATCCGAATTCTTAATTAAATTGTCCGAAAACGCTACGAAATATCTATAAAAAGCTCCCAATAATTTCCGAATTACCTCCGAAGTGTAAGACGGTGTTTTAGAGAAATTCGGATCACCGGTCCGGTTTTCCTGTGCCTAGTGTTAGTTTTAACAGTAGCATATCTTGTTTGTTAGCTAGTTATATAAATGTTTACAGATTTTTGTGTTTCAGAATTTTGCCGTTTTTCCGGAATTGGAGAATTGCACATGAATATGAAATTTTGGAGATGATTAATAAGATTTTGGTGTTCATGATGCCTCTGACCTAGAAAATTACTAATACCATGTCCTTTTGAGTGTGCAGCAGGTAAAATATGTACATATTAAAATGTTTAAAAACTTTTTTTGATTTTGAATGATTTTATGTAATAGATTAGGGATTTGAAACATGGATGAGTGCCGCACCGGAGGGCGAACGCAGTACACACCAAAGATATTTAATGACCGGGGGGGGGGGGGGGGGTTGCGCTCCCCCTCCTCAAAAAAATTTCATGGATCCACCGCTGGTAAGTATCGTGGTGCGGGAAAAAAACCCTATTTTCAACTTTTCGGGTCGTCCTGTGCTCCACATAAATCGGATCCATTAATGCTCGTGGCTGTTATAACGGCCATATTTCGCCTAACTGTTGCACTAATAAAATGGATTGTAACCACTCACGTTTCTGAGTAATAGTCTCGAAACCTCCGGGAAAAAAAAACCCTAT
>JASANF010008930.1:0-25999 GCA_030248245.1 Trissonchulus sp. WLG1_4
CAAAATTTCAGATATCAGAGCCAAAAAGTTCTACAGAATGAGCCAATTCAGAACCAAAATCCTGCTAAATCTGCCAAACCATTTACAGTTCAAAACAAATTATGCAAAGTATGCAAAGTATGCAAATTTGCGAAAGTATGCAAATTTGTTAAGTAGAATCCAGAAAACAAAAGGGCCTACCAGTATCAGTCCGTTCAGAACCTCAAAAGTCTCCTGCAACATTGCCACTTCAGAACCAAAACACTAGCCTACTTATGTATTTGGAACTACAACTAGTCTTTTATTGGAAAACCAAATTTTGATGAAAAAGGTAATTCAATTCGCCAAAAGCATCAAATCCAGATTATAGTATAAAAAATCTAAGAAGAAATGTCAGGTATTGGCCTTGAATTAAACGCAATTATATGCGTGAGACTCTTGCGTCTGTACCCTAGGAATGGAGGTAGAGGTCTCACAACTTGCCCTAATTTAGACTAAACATTCATACACCATAACATAATAGTTACCGAATCCAATCTCCTCTTATTTTTTGGAGAATGGTTCGTAGCCTTCCTATTCTTCAACACAAGAAAGTAGCGAATCTGAACATAGCTGTGTTCGACCGCTTTTTGGGGCGGAAAAAAATGAACTGTATTAAATTAGCTATAACCTCAGTATAGCATTGGACTAATTTCTCAGTGAACGTACAATTTCAAAGCAAAAAGCTCATTTTTCGCAACCTGTGAGCAAAACTGCTTTCGCGACTCTACCACCTTGAACTAGTTATAGCTTTAGAATGAGTTATATTAACTGTTTTCAACTAGTTATAGCTTTAGATAAGTTAGAACCACTGTTTCTAAGAATTAGGAATAGCTTTATATATCTTATATTAAAAACTAGCTATAGTCTTAGATAAGGTATATTAACGGTTTTAAATTAGTTATACCTTTATATACGCAATTTATAACGAAAGTTTTAAGCTGTTTATGGACTTTTTTTTTTTATATTAACGGCTGTAAACTAGTCTTTAGGTTTAGATCAGTTATATTAACTGTATCAAACTAGTTATAGCTTTGGATCAGTTATAACAAGAGTACATAATCGGGAAACAGTGTGACACTCTTCCCTATCCTAGCTAATAGGCCCGGACGATGCTCCGGCCCGAATATAGCCTTTTTACGCCTTGATTTAGAGGGGGGAGCCCCCTCGAATTCATATCTTGTTGATTTAGGGGGGACCCCCCCTAGAATCCGGGCCAGTGTCTTGATCTCGCGGGGGGTGCCCCCTGGTTTCAGCACACTGCAGCGCAAATTGGTGGTGTCTTGATTTTAAGGGGGGGGGGTTACCCCCCTCGTTTGGCGCGCTGCCAGCATGGAGCTTGTGGTGAGCTGGTCACGTGCTGAAACTTAAGCCTGAATATGAGACGCCACCCGAATTTGCGCTGGCTGTGTGTGAAACGAGGGGTCCCCCCTAGAAATGCGACGCTTCCCGGATTTAAGGGGGGTACCCCCCTGGAATCAATGGGGACATGTCTTGAGATTTAGGGGGGTACCCCCCCCTGAAATCAAGGCGTAAAAGGGCTATTTCGGCCGGAGCATCGTCCGGGCCGATTAGCTAGGATAGGGAAGAGTGTCATACTCTTCCCTATTATGTACTCTTGGTTATAACAACTGTTTTAAACACTAGTAATAGGTTTATATATCGCATATGAATAACTAGTTATAGCCTTAGATTAGCTATAATAACTCTTTTAAACTAAATTATACCTCTAGATCAGTTATAAAACTGTTTTCGTCTAGTTATAGAGTTTTAATTAACATAGTTTCACTTTTAAAATTAGTTTCAACAAGACTTTAAGAACACGGGAAGAGTAACGAGGAAACGTTTCAGTCAGCTGCTGCGAAGTTAACTAAATCGCACTTGTTTTTCAATTGCCATAAAGAATTTGTCATACAAAAAGGAGGAGTATGAACCGGACGCTAGAGCTTCTACAGCTTGAGTTGAATCGGATTTCACAAAGGTGGTTTTGTTGATACGTTTGTAAAACAGTGGTTTAGTAAAACCACTATTGTATTTCACTAAATTTCCACTACTAATTTTCACCGTCTACTGTGTCTGAAAATGATAAAAATCTACAAGTACGTGAAAGTTTGACTGAAACTTCACTTCACAAAAACTTCAAAGCAAAGTTTTGCCAGTTTTTTCAACTGCTAGAAACTGCCAATTTCAAACAAACTTTTTTTGAATCATGCTAACAAAATGTCCTAAATGGCTTTTGGAGGCTAGTCTATTTATTCCAACTGTATGTTAATACTAGAGTACTCTTTTCCTGTTTGAAAATAACAAAAAACAAATAAAAGTAACGATCAAAGTAATTTAAGTATGACATTAAGCTGATAAGCACATGAGGGCCAATTACTAAAACGGATTAAACGGCTTAGATTAAATAACTCCTCTAATTGTTGGTACATTTTGTACATGAGTGGAAAGTTTTGCGAATATTTCATGTATGTAGTTGATGTCATGAGTTCATTAGCAAAACAATATTTACCCTAATCCGTTTAACCCATTTTAAAAATTGGCTTTGAATCGTTACTTTCGCCTCGACGAATCTACATTAATTTTCCAAGATAGTCGGAATAAAAAACATGAATTACAAAAATTTTGAGAAAGTATCGGCATTAATTTATTATTAAAATACAAAAAACTACTAAAAATTAAACGAATCCTTTTTACAAAAATTGAAAATGAATACAATAAAAACAAAATTAGAAACAAGATTTGAAACAAGAATTATACACAACAAATTAATTAATTGATAATATAATCATGTTTTGACTTTCTTAATATTATTTCTGTAATGAAAGCAGTTTGTTGTTTAGGGAACAAGCATGAACCTATTTCTTATTTCTGCCTAGTGGGAACTGGGTCTTAGCAACTGTAAAAAAACTAGATTAAATGACGTTTATAACCACTACTTAGGTTATTCATTACTTATTAATAACGGAAAACTTTTAGCAGAAAATTACTCCGCGCCGATTTGTGGCTTTTTACTGAAACTTATTAAGAACATGTAAGCAGAAAATAATAATACTTTTTCTTGATTTACAATAATTTTTTTCATGTCGTCTAAGTTTTTTACAAAAATATTTATTGTCTTATGCAAAATATATTAGCATGCTTTGAGAAACAACGTATTTGAAGCTACAGATTTTTTAACACCTGCAGACTAAACAGAATAGAAAGCAAATACGTACTTTTCTCGTTTTATTTTTAGAACATGGAAAAAACAATCTGTATATTTTCACTGTATTCTGAATCTTAAATTTCAATAATTTTGGGAAGGTTGATTATAAGGCCCGGTTCTCCTTGTCCTTGTCCCTGTCGCTTTGTCTAAAAGAGCCCAAAAGACTGCCCGGCCAAATAAGCCACCTTTTCGCATGAATAAAGTTTGGGTCACCTACAGATAGTAATGCAAAATTTAGCCGCAACGCTTGTGTCAATTTCAAGTGCAATCTTTAAATACAAAAAAGGAAACTTGTAGAAATGAAAATAGAAGCCAAATGACAGCTGATTCGAACCACCACCTTTTTGATTTAAATTCAGATGCTCAATAGATACGGGAAGCTCTACCATATGAGCCAGCAGGGCTTGAAAGGTGTGACTACAAAAGTGCAATTGTTCATGCATTTGTCGCTTCACGTAAGAGTGCGTATACATTACTGAGAGCACGATACATTGTGCTATAACTTAGTCTTGTAACTCGATTCAGTGTTACGGTAAAGTGCAATAACCCGACTTAGACTGCACGCTGCACTGCACGCTATACTTGAATCGATTTACAAGTCACTTATAGCACTGGTGGTTGCTGAAAATAATTGATACGTATGCGTGAAACCCTCGTGCAGGTGCGCTCGTGCGCTTCGCGCACTCGTGCTCCTGCACTCGGAGTTTCACAGAAACATGCGTATAAATCACTTATAGCACGCCAACCAGTGCTATAACCCATACTTGTCTTATACTGACATTGAATTGAAAAAAAACGAAATAGTTAAATAGTTAGTACCGACTTTGATATTAAACTTCCTCTTGGAAAACTTTCTCATACGACAGCGTTCAACATTTCTTGTGCTACAATTTAACATTAAAGGCTTCAGAGCAAAACAGCAGTAAATATATGTGTTCGTGCAGAAATTGTAATTCAAAAATAAGTTTATTCATAAATAATGGCCGCGTTAAATGTTTTCTCTGGAATATTGACACACAGACATAACATTATAATTACTGCTTTAACTCAACAAGTTTTACTGACAAGAAAGCTAAGTGCTTTTGCAATACAAACTCGCTAGCCGAGGTTAATGCAAATCCTTGTCTATAGCTCTTGCATAATTTTATGCCTAGAGCAAATTGCAAAGAGATGCTATCATTTAAAAAAAGGAAATGGAGGCGACGGGAATCGAACACAGGCAGCTAAAAATGTTGAGAATGTTTATCGTTACGTACATATGATGAAAGGGTGCCACCACAAGGGTGGGTTGTCCATGTATTTATCAGGGTGGCCATGTGTATTTTATAGGGTTGGCCATGGTTGGCCTTGGTTGGTTGAAAACGGGGCTGTGTGTGTATGTACAAGGTGTTGCCATGGAGTGAGCAGGTGCAAAGTGCCTCATATAGGTCTCACCTAGTATAGTACGTATTTACAACTACGTAATGACCGTAAAGTACCAAAATACCTGTAGGATGATTCAAGGCTAAAATATCTACTTCTAAATATCAGTAAAAGTAAATTTTAGATTGTTAATTATGCAATAAACATCATAAAGTAGGTGACGGTAATACGAAAGTTTACCGTCCAGTTTTAAGGTTGTTATAGTGAGTAAAATGAAATCGGACACTTCGGGCATGAAACTAAGGAATTATTTGATTAAATTTTTTCCCAATTATTAAAAAAAATTAAAATTTTACGTACTCTGCTGTCATTATTTTCGTTCTTTGTGTGTGTGTGTGAGAGAGAGAGTGCGCGCGTACGTGCGTGTGTGTGTGTTCAGCAATGTGTGAGATGTCTGGACCACAGTTTGCTGAATGCTGTCCAGGTATAATTTGTGTGCGTGTGTGTGTGTTCTGTGCGTGCATGTGTTCAGTGGCCCAGACGGGTCATTTTAATGTTTTATATTTGTGCAGGGCGGGCGGGTAGGATTATGTTTTGTTGTATAGTGGGTAGGATATTACGATTTAGTTTGGGTGGGTAGTTTTGTGTTTAGTTTTGTTGTGGTTTTAGCTTTGTTTTTTTCAGGTTATTTAGATTTAAAATTTATATTGTGGTGTAGTGAAGAGATTTTTTAAAAATTTAACATTTAATTTTTTAAATGTAAAACTTTGAAATTTTTCAACATTTCATTTCCACTTAAAATTTTTGCATGTAGCACGGGGGGTGGCGGTGTAGTTGAGATAGTTTAGCATGCTGTTGTTTTAAAATATTGTTGTATTCATTGATTTTAATATGTGATTTTAATTTCAGGTGTATTTTTGCTTTTGTGTTCCCTCCCAGGCTGCGCCCCGCACCAACCACCTCGCCCCACAGCTGTGAAGAAAGAGGTACGGTTTTGAATTGATCGTTACAAGTCTAGTGCGTCAATTTCGGGACAAGTCTAGTGCGTCAGCTTAGAATATTTTTACAAGTCTAGTGCGTCAGTTAGGGTTACAGCTTAAGTCTAGTGGGTCAGCTTAGGATATTTAACAAGTCTAGTGCGTCAATTAGGGCTACACTACAAGTCTAGTTCGTCAATTAGGGCTACATTACAAGTCTACTGCGTGAATTTAGTGGTATTTTACAAGTCTAGTGCGTCAAATAGGGGTACAGTACAAGTCTAGTGCGTGACTTTAGTGGTATTTAACAAGTCTAGTGCGTCAAATAGGGGTACAGTACAAGTCTAGTGCGTGACTTTAGTGGTATTTTACAAGTCTAGTGCGTCTCCTAAATAGAGTGCGAACCGGTTACAACATTTTTCTGAATTCTCTGGCTTAGTGAATAAGTCACACAGGCATTGCATTTACATTGCATTAAGGAAGAGTTCTTCCTTACGTAACCTTAAGTGTCCGAACATAGTGTACTGGGTTAGTTGTTGTCTACAATGGTGTGGTTTCATGTTGTGCGTAAAGTTTTACCGACGGCTCTGGTCGTCATTATAACCGTGCCCATTTTAGTTGTCAAGTTTTTACCTTTTAAATCCATGGCCCCCGCTAACTTAAATTGTGCTAGTTTATGTAATAATTCTAAGTCAATAACACAAAATTTACATCTGTGTTTACTCAATCATACAGATAGTTTTTTGTGCAAGGGAAGTGAAAACTTTTGTACCATGAATGTAAGCGAGTCGAAAAGTATTGCAAAATTTTTAAGTCAATGTTTTGACGGTCCCCATTGTGGGTTGCAACCCCTGGGATACATTTTCAAAGTTAATTACAATACTACCTGTGCCTATGTAGCTTCATATGATTTTGTCACATTGTGTTATGATAGAAGTTTGAGTCTAACTAAAGCGCATGTGTGCGGCGAGGTGGTACACCCTCATCACCTAGGAAAGTTCTATCATATTTTACTTACGTACATATGGTCCAAAAATCTAAGCAGTGATTAAATCCGTTGTTTGTTTGTTTAGCAAAAAATGTATTGATATTAATTTTGCTCAAAAGCAATATAATGTCTACTGAAAAGAAAAAGTGCCATTTTTGCGAAAAATTCATTAGTGCTTCAAATTTCAGCCGTCATCAAAAATTACATTATCGTACCGCATGGGTACCAGTTGCTTTCTTGTCCAGTGACTGTCATGCAACGGATTTATCACCCGCTAGTACCACTTCTAATTTTGCTGCTGCGGCTTTGGGTCCTTTTGAAATTACTTTATTGGAAAATTTACGTTGGCTTGTTTTGAATTGCCCCGGTTGCAATACATCTCATATGCATTTAGACTTGGATTGTCACTACTGCTGCTACTCTAAGGAAGAGATATTGTACTATCTATTAGATCAAGCCCTTGCTTACGCTGGCATAACTGAGGTGACACCTGTGGAGCGTACTCGTATAACTGGATTGTTATTCGTACATTTGTAACATATATATGTTTGTGCTATAGTTTGACTCACAATACGGCGTTATGTCTGTTAATGAAAAATTGCTGAAAATTTACGTATCACCGTCCAACCCCGGGTCATTCGGTGGTGTTGATAGATTACATAAGGCTGCAGTTTCTCAGGGTTTACGTGTAAGTCGCAAAAAGGTAAAAGATTTTCTGCAATCTGTAGATTCCTATGTGCTACATAAACAGGCTAAGTACAAGTTTAAAAGGGGTAGAGTAAATGTGAGCACTCTAGATGAACAGTGGCAGGCAGACTTAGCGGACTTGTCTATGTTGTCTAGGTTGAATCGTGGCATACGTTACTTGCTAGTTGTAATTGATGTCTTTTCAAAATATTTATGGGTTGTAGCATTAAAAAATAAGACGGGGAAAGGTATAGCCGATGCATTCACGCAAATTTTTTCACGAACAGAGCGTAGGCCAGGGTATGTATGCACTGATAAAGGAACAGAGTTTATGTCCCAAGAGACACAAAAAGTTTTTCTTGCTGAACGTATTGTGCATATTACTCCACAGCGCAGCAATGGCAAATGTGTTGTTGTGGAACGGGTTATACGTACGCTTAAGACACGACTGTTTAAGCTTATGACTAGTTCAAAAACTAAACGTTACGTAGATAATTTGCAAGATACAGTACACAGAGCTGCACCTGTAGAAGTGAACTGGTCAAATCAAGCTAGAATTCGTAAAGTGCTTTTTCCCAAGACCAAACCGGCAAAAATTTTGTTTAAATTCAATATTGGTGATTTAGTCAGGGTTCAGTCAGAGCGTAAAACTTTTCAAAAAGGTTACAAGACTAGGTTTTCGAAGGAGCAGTATAAGGTTTTCCGCAGACTCCACAGGTACCCCCCTCAGTACAAGTTGAAGAGCTTGACTGGTGACTTGATTGCAGGCCTGTACTATGATCCAGAACTAGTACGTGATTTGACTGCGTGATTCATAGAATGCATGTGGTTGTGTCAAGTGGTGCGTGTAAGGATTATTTTTCTAACAATACCAGTGTAAATTTTTCTAACTTTTTGGACTTTCCTAGTCATGTTTGCGACACCTTCAAGCAGGTGGCACTGACAGAATGTTTTGTGAAGAGTTTGAATCCTGTTCCACCAATTCATGTATACATTGAGAGTAACCTAGTTTCTGTTTCACCTGTTTGTGGCAGCAAGCTACGATTGTTGCGATTAATACAACTTGAACCTCACGTTACGTTTACGCATCTTGAGTATTATCCTGTTGCGTTGAATTCAATTAATCAGCTTCATTTTATTGTAACCCCCTACGATTTAGCAGTAAATTGCCGTGCAGAATTAGCTGATGTTGAGATCATCCTTAAACTACATTTTTCTGTTTAGAATAACAAATAATGCTTATTTCTGTCAACACTTCTAATGTCTTGTTGTTCAAATCAGATTTTATCCTACTATCAGATGCCCACACTGTCATTTGAACCTGCAGATTTTAAACGTAGTGGTCGTTCAGTAAATTTTCGCAAAGTTGTTACGTTGGTTAATAAACAACGAACTGCTGGGGCCACTAGTAAGAAACAGCGTACAGGAAAACGGCGTGCCAAGTCACTCAAACGTTTGAAGTCGGTTGTCCGTCGTCGCCAATTGCGCAAAACCGTTAAGACCGCGCGTCCACGCAAAAAGCGTGCCGGTAGACCTAAATTGTCAGTTGGTGCTCTTACTAAACCAAAAAAACGTGGTCGTCCTAGTACTAAGAAAACCTTAAAGGAGAACTTTTAAGTAATGAAACGAAGATGCGAAATGTCTGACATAAGGGGAGGAGCAGGCAGGGGAGAGTTGCATTGTGTTAAAACAGAATTTTACTTATTTGCGCAAGTTCCGAAACAGCATCAGGTAGATGAATCTCGGTGGAGCGTGGCGCCATGTGAGACGCATTTACCTTCTGACTCTACGGCTAGCCTAGATTTTAAAATAAACTCAGCTCCATCAACATTTATAGACCCTAACATGTACCTCAGACTTGTTTTTCGTATTCTACCGACTGAAGATCCTGACGGTGAAGGGGAAGGGAGAAATCAAGGGCATGCAGTTCCTATCAACAACTTCCTCAATTCGTTTTTCAGTTCAGTTGAACTATGGTTCAACGGGGTGCAGGTTGGTCCTCCAAGAAACCTGCACGCATACACTTCCTATTTAACAGCATTGTTTGATTTTAATCACAGTAGTGAAAACTCTTTTCTCAAGTCTTCGTTATTTCACATGGATAGTTTTGGTGTCATGGATTCTGCTAATCCTGGCTTGAACGCTGGTGTTGGGGCACGGTTGGCGCGTTGCCAGCGCGGGAGGACTGTAGACCTGTTTGGTCCGATTCTCGTTGACCTTCTCCGCACTTCTCGCCCCTTTTTACCTGGCATAGACATACTGTTCCGATTACATAGGAATAATGCAGCTTTTTGTTTAATGTCGGAAGCGGCAGGTCCTTTCTGTGTCAATGTTGAGGCAGCCAGTATTTATTATCGGAAAATTATTGCGAACGAAGCAACAGTTCGTGGCATAGAGTCTAGACTTTTGCGGGAACCTGCTTTGTACCCCTTTATGCAAAAAGAAATGCGCGTCTTTGTTCATCCGGCAAACGCTGGTATCTTTGAAGAGGGGATATTTGATGGCGGCGAGTTTCCATGTAAAGTTACTATTGGGCTATTAGCCCAAGGTAACTTTACAGGGAACTATTCATCTAATCCTTTCAATTTTGACAATCATGGCTTGCAGCAGGTATCCCTAGAAATGAATGGCACCGAGGTCAACTCTCGGCCCCTTGATTTAAAGTCTGCAAGTGGCCACTATAGTAGTGTACCTTACTGCATGATGGCTTTGAATCAAAATATTAATCCTGAAACGGTCGATTTACCTTTCGACTCCGAATCCTACTTTAGTGGATATAATTTTTACGTTTACGATTTAACCCCGGACTGTTGTGCTGGCGCTGACCATGCAAGTGTTTCAAGGTCCGGTTCACTTCATCTGAAGTTGACATTTGGGACACCTCCTACGAAAACTTTAGTAGTTTTAGTGTGTCTTGAGTTTGAAAAAACTTTATACTTGAATTCGACCCGAAACTTTTTTATTGATTAATTGCAGACTATGCAGTGTATACAATGAGTTTTGTTAAATTTGTCACTCCATTTACAATGGTACTATCTGGCTCTACCGGTTCTGGGAAAACTTTTTGGGCTGTTCAACTTTTGCGAAATCAAGAAAAATGTGTCGATCAAAAATGGGACCTAGTTTGGTGGTGCTACAGTATTTGGCAACCCGCCTACGCCGAAGTGCAACAAGAGTTTCCTGAAATTGAATTTATCCAGGGATTTCCAGCCGAACGAATTGAGTCATACGCAGATACAACATCTAACAAAATAATTTTTATAGATGATTTATGTGAAAGTGTTGCTGACACTAAGTTACTGAGCAGCCTGTTTACTCGTATTTCACACCACTGCAGATGGAGTGTAGTGTTTTTCATGCAAAACTTATTTTACGAAGGTAAAGCTATACGCACTGTTACTAGGAACACTCACTATTTTGTCTTGTTCAAAAACGCACGTGACGCTGGTATGATTTCTACTTTAAATAGACAAATTTTTCCTGATCACCCAAAATTCTTAGTTGATGCCTATCGGCAAGCTACTGCCGATCAGTATGGGGGGCTTCTACTTGATCTTCACCCTTCGACACCGTCATCGATTAAAGTTCGAAGTGCTAGCTTGAGTGAGAATATCAGTGTGTTTGTCCCCAAAACTAAGTAGTTTGTATGCTTGTGTGTATGTGTATGTCAGAATGTTGATGACTGACTGTAGTTCACTGATTGTGCGAACCTTGGCATACACCCTCCAGTTTGGACCGCCAGCTGGCCGTGAGTCGTCCTGTAGCTTCCGCGTCCTGGGTCATGGCACCGATACAGGCGCGCTACAGGTTCGACGCTTTTCCTGCTCCGGCAGGCACGGCACCAGCAGGTCAGGTTGAGGTGTCGGGGGCAGTTTACGCTTGCTAACAGTGAGCTACAAGAGTATGTGTGTATGTGTTAATGTATGTATGTGTGCAACAGGTATCTTAGTCTCAGTCATTTTAGTCATTACGCTGAAAAGACGGTTTCGTACATGCTCAAATTTGAGGGTAAAAGCTAACAACTTAGTCTGAAAAATTGATGTTACATAAATAATTTGAAGTACTGTTACTAAAAGATACGGTGTTGCGTTTAATGTTTGTGTGTGTGTATTTGTGTGTGTGTGTGTAATCGTGTGTATGTTGTATATGTTGCATGGCGTCCTATTGGCTGAATAGTGTGTCTGATCTCAAAAAACTTGCGAAATCTGGTGGAAAAACGCCTCGGCGACTACCGGACGATGTTCTAAAATCGCTGAGTGACATTGCGTACAACTTACTGTACAACAGTAGAGTTACATTATCGGAAGATCAAGTGGTTGAGCTGCGTCATTACAAGAGTGAACTTAGGAGATTAGCTTCTGTTACAGTTCCAATTGACCAGAAGCGAACAAACTTACAGAAACTTCCCTATTTGGTGTATCTTTTAGCGGATTACGGTCTTATTCTGCATGGCTGAACGAATGCAATTAGTGCCAGAGTCATGGGTTAAAAATTACAGAGAGATGGAATTGAATTTGAAGACGGCACATGCATCCCATTCATCACCCCCTATAGTTTCTGAACCATTAAAGTCAGACACGGCCGAAGTTTCAGGGCCGGTCTCTGAGAAATTTTCATCAATAATTGAAATTTTGCCTAAATACATTAGATCCAGGTCTCGAATTATTCTTCATTATTTGGAGAAAGGAGGTATTGGATTAGAACCAGACTCTAATCGGATTATTTACCCAGATGGCTCGGTTGGGGGACACTTATTAGACAATTTGCGGTTTGCTCTACTCCCTAAACAAGTTAAAGTTCAGAAACCATTAGATGCCGAAGATTTTCGCTCACTCATGTCGAAATCCGGAGTTCCAGATAGTATCCTGACTCGCAGAACATTATGGCATACGTTGTACTGAGATATACGTATAGGAATGTATATTGTAGGAAATGGCTATTTAAAACTAGAAACTCGAGTTTTGTCTTTGTATTGTAATAAACGAGCACAAGGACTAGACATATACCACTACATGTAAAACCCGATATGTACAAACGAATATGACTTTAGAAATTGATGTCGTTTTTCAGAGTGTGAAATTCGTTTCTAAATTTTCAGGAAAAGTAAGATATTTATCAAATTAAAAACAAAAAATTTTCAAGTTTTTCACGAAATAGTATTTTTAGAAGTTCAGAAAATTACTAATCCCAACAGTTTGTTTCGCTCAGTGTGTCTAAATAATGTTTCTAAATAATAATGTAAATGTCTTAATACAGTTTCAGATAGAATGATATATCAGTTTTTGGCATTGTATTGTATATGATAGACGAGTAGATAACAATAATTCAATTGCATATTATAATAATAATTGAATAGTAACAATCAAATTATGGACTACTTGCACTTTTCAGATGCGTAGAACAATTTTGAAATTTTCAAACGTATGAAATATTTTGCCATTAATTTTTAAAACAGCTGTTGAATTTTTCACCAATTTTGAATTATCAATTATATTTATGAAATTTCAACTGACACATAGATGCACACAAATACATGATGTTCTGTATTGTCAATTGATATGATTCATAGTTAATTTGTAAAGCTTGAATATAAAACTGAACTTTTTCAATAAATAGAATGCAAAATGCAGTGATGTTTTTGGTTTAGTGATATATATAAGCTTACGTTAGTTTTTGGTTCTTGAAAAGTTATGTCAACCATCACTTATCATATCACGGTTGGCACGATATAACTACATAAAATGGCTACAAAGAGCATAAGGTGGTCGTACAAATTATGCCGCTTAGGTATTTTTGAAAACTACGGGATGATTTGTAATTGCGAGTTAAATGACGAGATGTTTGGTAAAAGTATTTGAAAACCTTTCATCTAGGCGTAATTTGTGCACCACCCTATGTACACAACCAAAGTGTCCGTGAGTCCACAGAGATGAGAAATGTCCATGAGTCTAGTGCGGGCGCTGATCTTCCTCCAGTCGTCGTCTCATGGCGGCTAACATCCGCCCCACGGGTAGTTGGCCAAATGCGTCGGATAGGGCCAGCTTGTTTGACGCGCCGGAGCCTAAAATATAGAAGTACATGATGTTGAATTTTGCTGTAATAAGAACTGGTGGTATTTTTTATAACTTTTAAAAAACCTAAGTTTGAGCATGAGATGTTGAAAATTGAAATCTAGAACTTGATTGTTGAAGCCTAGATATTAATTGGTTCACACATCACCTACTTAAAATAGCAGAATACACAAACTTTGCAGAATATCAGCATACATAACTTTTCAGAATAGCAGAATGCGCTAACTTTGCGTGATAGGTGGATACACTAACGTACCTGTGACGACAGTATCATCATTGTCTCCCTCCACTTTGAAGGTCATGGTAACGTGCCCGTCCTCTTTGGCCGTCACGATCCGAGAAACAGCCCCCATGGCTTCCGCTCTGAATAGGATGTCCCCGCCTGAGACTCCAAGAAAACTGGGGAGGTTGAACACCTGAAACTCATAATTTAGTTATAAGTTTTAGTATTTTGAGAAGAAATAATAGGAATTCCAAAACTCTGCAATTACATTCTCTTTAACCTAAATTATAGTCGGTTCTGTAAATGAAAGCATTTTAAGGTTTCTATGGTTAGTGTCTAAAGAACAAAAATTGATTGCACTATCGCTTTTTTAAAACTTACTTCACGCACGGCCTTGGGCGACCAATTTGGGTCATCCAGTATCTCCTCCGCGACCCCCAAGATTCTGCGCGCCAACTCCTCTTTTGCGGATCGCCGGTCTTCTCCCAATGCTAGAAACAGATCAGAGGATTATAAGATGAACTTAATCTTTTGCAGAAAGTCTCGGTTTTATCAAATTGTCAAAAAATTCTCAATTATCCAAAACGTTTAGAATGTTCTAAATAGATATTTTGAGAATACGCTAGTTGAAAGTTTGAGTATAAGCACTTTTAGCTGGTTTATGCAAAAATATACTGGTCAAACAAGTTACGCTAATAGTTTACGCTAAAACTTAGTACTTTGCTCCTTGTAACACCCCCATGAGACAGTTGCCCGTCGACCGGCTGTCGTGAACGTAGGGAGTGTAGTGGCCATGGTCTTGGCCAGCACATTGACCGCGTCCACCGGCGATTGGAATCGCTCCACCGTCTCCTGGCCAAACAGCTGGGTCAGGCGGGGCTTGGTGGCGAAGTAAGCGTCCATGACTTCGGGAAATTAAGAGGAAAATTAAAAGTTAAAGTCTGAAACTAGTAAACATTTTCACGGTAAAGTAACGAACCCGGTGTTACGTAAGAGTTTAGTCATGTAAACGTACTGGAGTCTCCATTGGTTATTCGTCCTGCAAGGAGGCTATTTTACAGAACAAATAACGCCGACACCGTCGCGTCCGTTTACATGTGCAGAGGCAACCACGGGCAGGCCCCTTACGCGTGTACAGTATCCGCAGTTGAAATGTAACTCAGATTCTGCCCTTTCAGGTACTTTTTAGCGGTTACAGTACACAGATGTTGCCCCCACACCTCAACTTGAACGAGCGGCTCAGGTTTTCTAAGATTAATCTAATTTGCAGATTTTAAGTATATTTAGAGTAAGAAGTTGTTTGCCAGTTTTTTGTTTTTTTTGTGAAAAGTTGATTCATGTGAGCGGCCCGTCAAAGTGGAGGTGCCACCTGGTTCATTACTTTACCGTGCTTAAGTTACCTGAAAAAGATTGCACTTCTTAGTATCCTAATTTTAAGGTGGAGCATTAATTTAGTTTTAAATAAATTAAAAGTTAGTTTTAAAACCATTATTATTTCTAGTTTCCCCTGAAAATATGGGTTTAACATGATCAATTTAGGTATAAATAGATAGAATTGGGTATAAATCAGTTTTTAAGACTACTTTTATCATTGTTATATTGCAGTATAAGAAATGCTTTTACCTTTTTTACCTAAAACGATTATTGATGTCAAGTTTTAAGAGTTATATATTAATTATTTAAATTTAAAAGTTATTTTAAGTCAAATTTCAAGTTAAAAGTATACATACATAGATACAAACATACTAATACATTAACGTTAACATTGCAAAACACCAATAACCAACAATATTTTTTGGAAATTTATTATATATATATATATATATATATATAATATGAAGTTTTTTTTTGTTTTTATATTGTTAGCTTAAACTATAATTACCGCACATACAAAAAATACAACACATGCAATCGCAATTCTGGTAAATGTTCATGCGAATTTTTAATCTTCGAATAGCGTAAAATAGTAAGCGATTAGGGGGTAAAAGTTTACAGCAATATTAGATTGCATACGCCGTTCGATAAAAAGGGTATAGTCCTCTCCACGATCGACCGTCAGAAATTTGACAGGGTTTTTGCACGTTTTATCAGGACATGTGTCGTTGAATTTCAACCACAATAAAAGACAACCTTTATGAATGTTTTCATGGTGACATTGGGTAAATGGGCTATCACCTGCATGAAGGGGCTCACAGCAGAAAATGCAAATAGTTGGAGTTGGAAAATTAGGGTGCGCATTGATGACATGACTTTTTAGCTTGGCCGCGGATTCGTACACGATGTGAGCACGGTCCGGCCCACATAGTGAACAACCAAAGAGTTCTGAGTGAATGTCCATAATGAAAGTTTCGCAAATTTCAATAACTTGATCAAAACCAGTTGCAGTCATTTTGATGAAATCTAGGCAAAAAAAATTATTAGTTTTCACGGTAACTTTCATACTGGATTGCTCGAAAAATTAGCATGTCCAGGAAATGGTTATATCGGCGCAAAGTTTGTTTAAGGGCAGCAAATTTCACTGTCGCGTACGGACATAAACGATCCGTTTTTATCCGAATTTCTTGACGACAGTACGGGCAAGACGAGCTTTGCTCTGACCACCGTGACAGGCAGTCAAAGCAAATGTCATGGTTGCACCTTAAACCGCACCATGTTCTGGGTCGAATCGGGTCGCGGCACACAGCGCAAACCAGGTTCAAAAACTGTGGATGGTGGAATTTTGTGTGCCGCAACACCTCTTTTGATGAGAAAAACACCGTTTGGTGTGTTTCACCGTTTTCATGAGGTCCACAAAGGCTACAGCACAGTGCAGACTCTAAGTTTGGTGGAATAGTGATTGAGCTCATTCTGCAAAAAAAAATTACCACTTGTCATGATGTAATTTTGACTGAAGTCTTAACTTCGCTGCCCCGTTTTTGATACTGTCAATAGAAATTCTTCTTAAAATCCCCATCTGTGGTTCGTTTTGACTAGCAAAATCGGAGAGTTTATTCTGCAAAAAGTACCCACTTGTCGTAACTTTTATTCTTAGCTAAACCTCTCTGCCATTTTCATGCTGTCACTCAAAATTTACCCCTTAAAAACCCCATTTTGTAGTTCAGTATGATTAGCGAAATCGCCATAAGGAATTTTGACACCAGTTGAATTTATTATTGAAACAACATGAAACTTTTGGTGGAAAGTTTTACTGAAAACAGCGTGCAGTGCAGAGCATGCAAATTTATTTTATTTGCAAAGTTTTTGAAATGTCAGGTTGCTTCGAAATGTTTAGCAGGACTGCAAACCATTTATATCCCGAAAACCAGCCAGAAAGTTGCGTACTTTCGTGGCGAATTCACGGAACGCATCTTCGCAAATCCAATCCCCCGCTGTCATTTCGTCAACGGAAGCCGCTTGGAAGTGGCTCACAAACCCCTCATCAAGGCAACTCATAGTGTGCATTTCGCCCATGCCGCAGGCCAGGCATCCGCGCTGGAGGCGGTCCAAGATATTTTCCGCTACAGCACTTTCTGCAATAAAACCAAGTTGGTTTTATTGCAGAATTATATTGTTAAGCTAGTATTTGACATTTTAGTACATACGCAATACTAAGTTTGAAGCATGCAGACTGACCTTCAGTTCCCTCCATAGGTAGCTCTGCCGGCTCTGCATCGATGGCGATGATCTCTGACAGGACTTTCTGCTCGTCCACCATGTCGTCGTCAGAGTCTTCCGTCTCCATCTCTTAAAATTTAAATTTCAGGCTAATCATAAGTGAGTTTTTGACTGTAAAGTAGACTTCAGATTAAGGAATTAAGAATAATATTTTTCCTTTAATCGACCACAAAATCGTATACACTACTTTTTTATACACTGTATGACTAGGCAAAATAGGCTGGTAAGCAAAACGGTAAAACTAAGTACACCGTTATTCAGTGAAATTACATTGTTACCAGACGCGTTGTCGGACTCGTCATCTAACTCCATGTCTGATAGAGGTTCCGTTGATACCAGTGACTCGTCTGAAATTGACCTGTTTACGATATGTAACTAGAACATCCTTCAAGTTTAAAAATTCTATTCGTTGTGGGGTCTACAGTAAGATTATTTAATAACTGTCAATCAGAAGTCTTTGTACATGTGGTTTACTAATTAAGCTACACAAGTGGGTTTTTCGTATATTTATTTTAGCGTTATAGAAAGTTACCCGATGAACTTTCATTTTCTTCAGCGATCAGTTGTAGAATTGGGTCGTTAGACTGTGTCCACTGGACCATTTCTTCGTCATTTATTTCACGGCTTGGCAAGTCGTTGGCGTTGAAAAGCATGGTTTCGAAAATATAAAAACAATTAAACATATCACATTAGTTTGTGAACACACAGCATTTAGAATGCGATCAGGTACGTTTTGTTACTAAATAAGAAATTTCAGTGATTCGTGAAATAGTAAACTCGATTTTGGCAGTTAAAAATAGAAAATTCAGTGACCCGTGGAATTAAACCCTATTTTGGCAGTTGGTAAGTTAGAAATTTCCAGGTACATTTACCTGTACATGAGTAAAACAACACGAAATTTTATTTATGTACCCAAAAAAAGACTCCAGCGAAAAGTTTTAATCAAATTGCCACCCAAATGGACGTGTGGTATAATCATTACAAACAATTCGTTTATCAAAAGTACGCTTGAGAACCTTGCAGCGTTCGGAATCGAAGACAACGCTGCAGGTTTTTTTGCAGCGGACAAAAGTATTCGCTGGAACTATAACTTGCCCAGTAGGTAAGTTCGTGGCTGCACGTTCTAAGCGGTCTCTTGTATCACTATCAGTAATTTGAGAATACACATTAGTCATACAGTCATTCAGCAGGATTCGCTTAATACAGTCAAAGTCTAGGTATTGTTTAGCGTCCGTTTTCAGGGATATGCCTTTAAGTTTAAGTTCAAAATTGTTATTGGCTGTCACATAGCAGTATGACTTGCTTCCAGTCGATACGAATTTTATAATTTTGTCGCCGGGGGTCTCGTCCTTCCATTGGCCGAGTTGCCCTCCTTCCGTGGGCTTGTATTGTCCCGGCTCGTGGATAAATAATACGCTGTCTAAAACAACGCAAAAACCAAAGCCTACAGATTTATAGACGAGAAGATTATAACTTTTTAGTTTAGAAGTTATGCTATCAGCTACTAAAACACTGAGTGAATAATTACCTATTAGCTACTACATAACTTTTACCGACCTGTGTCGTAGTAACACACACGGTGTTGTAGCTTCTGCAGTTCACGACATAGTACGCGTCTCGCATGTGCTGTTACAAAGGACGCACACACTGGGGATGAGAAGGGCTGTGGTGTGTGTAAGGACTGGGGATCGTCAATGTATGAACACAAAAGGAGAGATTCACTGATGATATTGAGGTCTCGAATTTCGGTCGTATTGCTGCGTACCAAGCTGTACAACCGACAGGGATCACTGATGTATTCCGTCTTTGTTTTGTCGTCCGCTTGTGCTAGTTTACCCCTTAAAATACAAACTTAGCTATATAAGTTACGTATTCTACCTGTTTGAACATCTACTGCTACAAATACATACTACTACTAAAACGTTCAATGTATAAATTTTCTAGTGAAAACTAGGATTTTTCGGTACATTATGAAAACTGTACCATAAGCTGTTGACTTGCAGCTTCGCAATGGCCCGTTTTCCCGGGTTGAATTGTATGCTGACAGGATCAAGAATTATTCCCTGATCCCTGTTTTCTGCTATGTAAGCAGCTTGCTTCGTTTGACATACTGCACACTGGTCACATATTGACGCGCATGTAGTTGATTGACAGTGAGCCTCCGGAGGGTAGCCTACAAATGTTACACGTAACGTAGATACGTAACCTCGCTAATCACGAGTTTACATGTATATAAACTGAATACTGTCACAAGAATAGTTTTGGAAATATAAAAAAAACCGTTGTAAATACACGTTTATGTATGTAATACAAAATAGTTTACACTATATTAGCTACCTGATGCCTCAATTTTCTGTTGGATCATATCATCTATGTATTTGGTGAACAGCGTGCTGCTAGACTTGTAATGCCAGCACTCGTACACGTGCCGAATCGTGTATCCATTGTTAAGAGCCTCACTGAGCTCACAAGATGTCCAAACCCCGCTTAAACAACGGTCATCATCTGAGTGTTGACAAGAACTTTGGGCGTTTTCAATAGCGCACTGGTAGCAAAGGGGGAATATCAATTTCCCGTTGATTCTTAAACAGAGAATGACACCATTTTGATTCTATCTAGACCTAGATGTGATTGAAAATTAGAGAAATTGATAGCTACATTTTTTTAGAAGATTTTTAAATTACGCATGTTTTACATAAATTGAAGAACATTTTTACAACAACTGAATGCTTTATAGAAAAGTTTTTGCACTTTATTTATAAAATTTTGCAAGAACTTTAAACTAACTTTAAGGGCAGAATAGGAAATAGTAAATGCTTTGGCGGATAGACGCTGGCTTTTATGATGCCATAGAACTTGTTACATTCATCCGCCGTAAATAGGGGGCCTTGGGGTATGTCTTTGGCGAGAATGACTTGTGGATGACCAACAGGATATTCAAAAGTTCCCCCGTTTAAATCTATTCCTTTCATTACGTATGGATAGAGACTGGTCACATCCATATATACAATGGACTTTCCAGCCTGAATTTCTTGCTCAGACAGTTCAACAAGCAGCCGGTTGGGGGACGTACGACCCCCATATAGTGCAGATCGGGGCTTTATGGGGTCTTTGTAGAACACCCATAATTTATCAGAATTCCAAAATTGTGAAAAGTCAGAATCAGAGTTTAGCATTTTTTTAATTTCATGCTCCCACACTATTTCCACATCGTAACCACAGTCTTGCACACTTTTATGCTTCTTGAGAGTTTCTAGATAATTATCTTGATGTGGGCGTCGTTTATGCGGGTGTATAGCCATTTGGTTTGGAAAACATTGAGGGCACCTGAAAAATGTGCTGCGCATAGTTGTTTTCAAAATCTGAATCTAGTTTTCGATGACATTAAAAACGTTTTAAGTTATGATAATAGTAATTGCTATATAGAAAAGTGAATTGTCAACAAATTCATGTTCTATTTTGAAAACAACTTACGAATGGTAGTAGCACCCAAGTACGCTGATAACTTTGTTTTCTGACTCCACTACACCATCTACCGGTAGACCCGCGATAACGATTTCTCTAGCTGTGTTTCCAGCATGCGCAACTTTAACGTTGTTCACGTGTTCGTAGTATTCTAGGTATTTAATAGCCAGTAATGAATTATATTTCCGAGCGTCAGAGTAGCCATTTGGGGGAGTAAGACCAATCGTATCTAGGGGCATTTTATACGCCCGATAAATTAAAGAACACATTTGAGACAGAGTTACGGCGTGGAAAAGCGGGTCTAGTTTACATCTCGTTATGCATATTTCCCGAAAACACCCCATAGCTTGCCGCAATATAGTCACATCGTTGGCACAATACCTACAAAAACAAATATTTGAATGAGAGATTTTACAGTGGTACTAGTAGCGGTGTTTATAATTTTAAAACTTCAAATTTGAACTATTTAGTAGAGAAACTGTTGATGAAATTTGACTAAACTTACGAAATTGATTGTTGTTTAAAGTTGAAGGTTTTCCCTGTTTGACCGCTGTACCACTGCAAAAACTTGTTCCTTTCGTCGGTGCTACGAAAATTCTGTGTGTCGTAATAATCTATCGATGGCCATTCTCCATCGTAGTCCCAATTACAAGGATCGTTCGCAAACGTGTACGGAAAATAACCCTAAATAAAAAATTTATTTTTGTTTCAGACAAATTTACAAAACGTAAGAAAGATGGCGCTGGAACTGGGCCCAATCGTTTGCTCAATTTTGCTTTTGGGCAGTTTCTATAATTTGGTAAGTATAAACGAGAGAAAAAGACCAGGCATCGTCTAGCAAGGTTTATCACATAAACTTGTCAATTTGGTTGCATTCAAATGTAAAGCTGAATTTGAGTAGTTTCAAAACATGCAACATGGACGTGATGGTCCTTGCAGGATTGAAAAGCCTTATATTCTTAGAAAGTAGAACCTTTTATCATTATATACGTACTACACAAACACAATGTATATATAGATATAATTTACGTACATACGTACCTTGACTGTTTCATTAAAGCCAAACATAGATGGTAATTTCGCCAAGCCACAAGGCAAAAATAAAAACGAATCTTTAAATTTCATGCCATCAGTTTCCATTATTATAATTTGGTTGCCATTTGACAAAACTTTGGGTGTTACTCCTCGTGAAACAAGCTCCTTGAGTAAAAACCAGTGGTCAAATTTTCCACCATTATGGGCAAAAACAAGTTCCGGTTTTACTTTGAGTAGCCATTCACAAAATTCTCGCCGTGCGTTGAGACCCCAAAATATAAATTCACCAGTCGCACAGTTTTCACAGTTAGCATAGTCCTGACCAGACATATTGACATGAGTGCATGCAAGCTGACAAATGATCAAGTATGTATCCAAAACATTATCACTGCCCGTAAATGTTTCGACGTCGTAGAAAGCACACTTATACTCCCGTGGTTGGTCTAGTTTTTGTTTCGGCGGTTGAACAAAACAATGGTGATTATATCTGACAGTTTTATCGCAATTGGTACATTTGTAAACACCACACAAATGGGGCTTATCGCCTTCCTCTCTACGTACGCGTTTTCGACACTTTAGACACTTCACAAATACATTACAGAGACTGTTTCCCAAATGGTTGTCGAAACAAATTTTATTGCGACAGGTTACGTTGCAGTCTGAGCATTGTATCGGGTCTGGCACTTGACTGACACATTCCTTTGTTTTACAGTTCGTACACGTAGATACGCAAGAATGACGGTTGGAGTAAACAAGCCCGCAGTCAGCACACACCTTGCGTTTACACATGAATTTCGTTATGCTTGTAATTAGGCAAAAGTGTTCTTTGTGTAGATACAAATAGAGTTTTTCTTTACTCATGGGTCCAGTAAATGTCACTCTATTCCCCGCGCTAGACTCGATTATTAACAGTTGCATGTTGTGTTTGCGTAAGAGATATTGCGAGGTAAGCTCCCATTCTGGAGGTCCTGACTTTTTGCGAAAGTCAATCCCAATTTCAGCACAAAGTTTTCGAGTTTGCTGTTTTAAAATATTACTGTCTTGTGGTTTTTTCCACCAGTGACAGTTTGCAAGGGGCTTTTGGCAATGTTTCCGCATAATCGCTGCAGTTATACACAATGTAAAGCACGCTGTGCCGGAATTTTTGGGGTCCCAGATAGACCTTTTACGTCGTATAAATTCTTCTACTGTAGGTACATGTGCTGGTCTAAGTCTCCCTGCCCCTTCTGAATAGTTTACTCTACGCATACTTATAGAAATTGGGTCTTTTGCGCCAAATTCATCATTTGAGCCCATCAAATCTTCAATTTTTTGTAACACTGTATCAGGTGAAAATTGATCTGCGGGCATTAGAGTTGTGTTTACTGGAAAATTTAAATTTTCCGACAGAACGCATGCTTGTATGTAACACTTTGTATCCTGGAGAGTAGTTGAAGTTACATCAGAAAAAATCGATCGCATAACGTCTAATAGATGCCCCTCTTTGGCCAAATCTAGACCTTTTTGAGACATTTTTACTCTAAATTCACGCTCTGTGACACCAAAACGTTTATTAGTGCGCCAGCGGTCGTGAAGAATTTCATAGTATCGGTCCGGTTGTGTGCTGGACTGTGGTTCATTTACAGCATGCGCAGACTGACCTGATGTATTCCAGTTTATCTCGTTAGGGTGGTACCGGCTTACGTGACGTTTGACGACCCAGGCGTACTTGGAGGAAAAGTCGCAGTAGGGACAGGTGTGACAAGGACGATCGGAATGCACACGGCTGATGTGGCGGTGCAAGTTACGAGCCGTTCCGAACATTTTAGCACAGTGGCAGCATTGGAATGTCCTGAAAATAAGAAAAACTGTATTTTTGTTATAGGTGGGCGCGGAATGTGTGTGTCATGGCGATCGTTTGGTGTGCAGGGGCAGTAGCTTGCTGTCTTTTTGCCCCCGGGCCACTTCGCTGTTTGTGGTCAGTACGAAGACATGTCCTGTGGATTTGGTCAGACTTCTGCCCAACCTGCAGTCGGTCAGAGTAGTGGAGGATCCAGTTTTTTGCACCTGCTTGCAAAAAATCGAAGGGGCTTGCCGTCTTGGCATCGTTGGATGCTCAGAACTAAGTTTAGTTTGGTAAGGAAATTTTCAAAGTTACCCAGGGTGACTTTTCTACGTAACCTAATTTAACCAGAGCACGATCACTCGTTGTAGTATAATACATACGTGTTCTAATGGTGTAATTTTAGTAAAACATTTTGCTGTTACATAATCTGTGAGAATTTATAATTATTTCCCAGTCAGATCTAACCTGTTACTGCTAAAATGTATCAGTTATGTACTGAAACTTTTATATTTTATGTTTTAGCTCAAGCTCACAAAGCCATGCCAGTTTGGTGGTTGGAATTGTGGTCGGTGTGGTTGCACTGTGCGGGTTGTTTGGTCTAGCCGTATGGTGGATCAAACGTGTGAAGAAAATACGACAAGATGCGAAACAAGATCGGTTACGTCGGGAACGGTATAGTTTTCAACTGTGTGAAGATTTTTAAAAGTTTGAAGTTTGAAATCTCTAATTGAAAAATTTGAAATGTTTGAAGTTACAAATCGTTAATTGAATTAATAATACAAGTTTGAAACGAGAAAAAGTAATCTTCACTTTGATTTTGCAAATTTATAGTGTGTAAAAAGTTAACTCAAATAGTGCTTGAAAAGTCCTATAAGTAAATTGACAACTTTGAAATTTTGATTTTAGAAGACGCCGTGGTGATGTTGATCGACCACGCCCCCCTCCACGCTATAATCTACGCTCACGTTATGTTTAGACTGAGACGCGAGTGGCACAGCCGGTTGGAACGTCGCTCCAGCCTACCTCCTAGTCAGCAACCTCTCCGATCACCCCTGGGGCATCAGGACATTGCGGTGTAATAGTGCATGCTGTGTGCTCCGTGTGTGGTGTGTAGTGGTGTATTTGCATGTACGCATTTGTCAGTGCTTGCACGGGGTGGTGGGAAAGGGGACTTTTTAGTTTTGACCATTTGATTTTGACCAAACTATGACTCTCATTCGCTTTCGCTTGAAAGCGAATTTTTTCATAAGTGCGTGCACGGGCAAACTTTGTTTGGTATTTCATTTTTGTTTTGCGTAATTTTATAATTTGGAGACTTTTAATGTGAACGAGTGAAGTTTTAACTTAAGTTTACGCTTATTTTTTCGAATGAATGATTTTTATATATTTGAATTTAAACGTAGAAAATTCAGTACGTACTTTACATAGATAGCAGCTAAAATTGAAAATTTAGTGAGTTTTGAATGCACATGTATAGTTCTGCTCTGTCTGTGCTGTATATACTTTACCTACTTTCTACGGGTGCAAAAAATTTTCGGCAGAAGTGGTTTAAAATTTAGTTATTCGTAGCTTTAACCATACTAACACTTTTGACCATAGTTATTTTAATACTTCCAAAAAGACGTTTTTTACTGCATAGCCTATTTTGACCTCATAATATTTTATGTAAAATAGCTCTGTATAAATTTTTAATAAAATTTTTAAACTTAGCTTTGGTCTGTGTCCGGATCTTTCTTCTGGCGTCCATGATTGTCCTGTTGATCCATACAAGCGTATGTGAAATGAGAGCAGAAAAGCAAGAGATATAAGTTATAAGCTAAACTCGGGTAATACAAGAGTGAGATTACAGAGCACAACTCCAACCGACCACTCTCGGTGGCAGAACGGCAAGACTGACTGCTGGTCAAACTTGGTGACGCTGGTCAGCATTAGAGTTTATTCACCTGATACCTCAAAGTCACCTTTGTTTGGCTAGAAGCGAGAAGCAAACTGCTGCGTTTAATGACCTAAACTGTGACATATTTCGCTTAATCGGAACTTAAATTGTTGCCCAGTTCAGTCCTGCCTTTGTTTGGTCAAACTTGGCCAATATCGGTCACATAGACCACTGTCCATCTCACTATAACAACCTTAAAACTGGACGGTAAACTTTCGTATTACCGTCACCTACTTTATGATGTTTATTGCATAATTAACAATCTAAAATTTACTTTTACTGATATTTAGAAGTAGATATTTTAGCCTTGAATCATCCTACAGGTATTTTGGTACTTTACGGTCATTACGTAGTTGTAAATACGTACTATACTAGGTGAGACCTATATGAGGCACTTTGCACCTGCTCACTCCATGGCAACACCTTGTACATACACACACAGCCCCGTTTTCAACCAACCAAGGCCAACCATGGCCAACCCTATAAAATACACATGGCCAGCCTGATAAATACATGGACAACCCACCCTTGTGGTGGCACCCTTTCATCA
>JASANF010008932.1:0-31930 GCA_030248245.1 Trissonchulus sp. WLG1_4
TGTTATTATTGAAGTAATATGTTATTATTATCGTAATATGTTATTATAATTAAATAAAGAAAATAAAGAAAAAAGTGTAGTATCAGAGTTTATAGGTAGAAAAAGCCGTATAAGATTTAGGCTAATAGGTTTATTGTTGTTAGCGGCGTTGTGGTGTTTAGTGGCGCAATGAAGCCAGACAATAGCTATGTAATAACGATCAATATATTTTGTTGTCACATAACTATTGCACAATACGTTAACTTTCGCGCCAAAAAGCCAGACAATAGCTACGACCAACGGTTCTTGATAATTTGTTTGTTTAAAAATTTTAGTGGCGGAATGAAGCCAGACAATAGCTATGTAATAACGATCAATATATTCAGAGTAGTTAAAAATTTCAGTGAAAGCCAGACAATAGCTACGATCAAGTTATTAAGGGGATATTGCGTAATATTGCGTTATCGTTGCTATCAGTATCATTGTCATTTTATCATTGTCATCATTTGTTGAACATGGCGAAGGTGGTGAACATGACGGTAGTGGGAAAATTTGAAAATCCTGACGTGAAGCCTGTTGGGAAGTATAGACCAGAAAAATTCAGTGGTACTGTGGTCAAATATCACGGTTTAACCTTTCTTGTATTTAAAAAAGGCAGTTTCGTATGTCTAGGTGGTAAATCACGTGATCAAGTGGAAAAAACGACACATGAATATGCAAAAAGTCTCGGCACTCAAGTAAAATCAATGAGTGTGAGAAATATTGTAGCCGCGAGCAGTACAGGGCACAGAGTTGACTTACCTTTACTTCACTCAATAATAGATAACGCAAGCTTAGAACCTGAATTGTTTTGCGGAATTCTATTCAAGTGTAAAGGTAAGACAGTTCGCCTGTTCCATACGGGAAAGTTTTATGTCACTGGTCTAACGGCCGAATCAGACATTAATACAGTGTGCAGTGAAGTGATAGCATTTGCTCCATTATGAGAAACTACAGTGAAGGCGTGTATATACTCCGTGCTATATGCCCTACCCAGCAATACGTTGTATTTGTCTGGTTGTCCTTCGTTCAGTTACGTATTGCTGTGCTCAAAGCATGAGGGATAAGGGTAGATGAGCACGAAGTGTAAACCATCTTTATTCCGTCAAGAATGTCGTACATTGTTTTTTGGCTGAAAAGCAAAACAGATGTTTTTTATTTTGTCAAAAAATATTTAAATTAAGTTTTGGTCCCAAACATTGACAAAGACTTTCCAGAAAAAAAGAAATTACTCTGAAATTTGTATTTATGTTTTAATTTAAAGTGTATTTGAAAAAATGCATACAACTAAATGTCCAGAAAGTTCCTAGACCATATAGTGTCAATTGACTTACATAACTACATAGTATTAAACGCAGCAACAAAAATGGTAAGGCGAGAGGCATAAACTTTGCGAAAGTGATAAAAATTTGCATAAGATTACTGCTTGTAGCAAAAAGTTTGGCAAAAAGCAGCTAGAACTATTTACGTGTGAAAAATTTTGTATGCCGGGGATTTTATTTTAATAGTTTCTTATGCATATAATATACTGTTTAAGGTATTTTTAGATTAAATATTATGCAAACTAACTAGATTATATTTAAAATTTTTTGAATAAGTACAATTTAGTTTGTCAGCGTTTTATGTTTTTAACATATGGTTCCCTTTGTGTCCGAATGAATTCAACTTTTTATTATGACAGCCTGTTACCACATTCTATAGTAAAAATTTTTTTCAAATCGGAATTCGAAATTTATTTTAAAAAAATTTACGTGTTCATTATTAAGATCTAAAATTTCAATCATTCACCAATCACCATTTATAAATTGTTCCGTCATAAATTTAAACGACATAACAACTGTACTTTTCTCGTGTTTTTATAGGCCACCCCTCACTATCCAATCTTAGATAATTGGCCGAATGCTAAGTGTTTTTTGGCGGTAAGAACTTAATGGCTTAAGGGGGAGGGGTTTCGACGAAACCGAAAGATCGAGATAGCGTTAAATTTCTCTCGCGGCGACTGTACATCACCACCTCGACATGCACCAAGCCCATTGGCAGACATGATCCGGGCAAGTACCTACACGTGTAACGTGGTTAAAATTTTGGGGAAGGGGGCTAACTGTCCAACTTTTGGGGACCCAGCTCGCTTGGTCGACCACGGAAACAGATGTCACTAGGAAGTCTGCTAATTCTCGTAAAATTTGTACGAAAGTTTATTAAAAAGAAACATGCCCTTTTTATTCAATTTTTGCCGAAAGATTTGGAACCCAATGACGTTAAATAGCGATGGCATGTTCATTTATATTATTTGCGGCTGCCCGCTTTGTTTTTTCTAGAATGTTAGACAATTATAACTTATCGAAACAAGAAATTAATAAATACAATAGAAATCTAGACTATGTTCGATACGATAAATACTTCAAAATATTTATCACACATTTTTAATCTGCTGTTGCACTGTTGTTATTTTTCATGACGAAAAGTTTAATCAACAAACTCTTTTGCTGAGTAAAAAATTGTTACACTGTGAGGTCTGAGTGTCAATATTCTAAAGAAAATATCAAACGCGGAAGCATTTGCAAATAACGTGATTTTTAAATCCCATTGTTGCTAAAATTCTCTGCTGAATAGTTCCAAAGTTTTCAACCAGCAAAAAGTGGTGAATTTGAAACGTTTTGTTTGAAGTTAAAGAGTTGGATCAAAAATAAAATGTAACTTTTTAAAAAGCTAAGTCTAACTGAGATTTGAACTGGGAACACTTGATTAAACATCCAGAGTGCTAACCAGTACACTATGAGAATGATACCACTGACTGCTAAAGTCGACTAATGAACATAGAATCTTCCGGCGTGGGTACATAACAATCACCAGCATTTTCAACCAGAAACCGTGTAGCGTATAGCATATAAATTGTAATTATATGGCAGCTGTTATTTGCGGAATGTGCGGCAGGGCAGCGAGGTACCTACCTTTCTAGTGTTAATTAACGCTAGAAATTCGACCTACCCAGATTTACGTAGGAATCTGAGATTCCGAATATAGTGTATACGCGGCGGTAAGAAAGGAGCATCATTACTTTCCAATGGAATTCTGTTGAACAGTTATTACCTGATCAATAAATTAAAATATTTTTACCAATCGCTATTTTATTAACCAATGAATTAAAATGCCTGCATATTCACGATGCAAAATTTTATTCATTTTGGACTTCATTTTAGTAAGACTATGTTACTGCATTGTGTTTAAAATAATTTAAATAATCATAAAATTTTATGAGGCAGGTCGAACTTGTAAGTACTGAGTTTTGACAGCAGAAAATTACTATAAAAGTTTGCATGAAACTGCTGCTTGTTCGCTTAAATGCTACCAAAATAGACTTAAGGTATGTGTTTTTGTAAAGCTTGTGACATCTGGAAGCGTTTCAACCGATTTTATTATGCCATCAAAATTGAAATTTTACAAAATTTGGCTAAGTTTTAAAACGACGCAGCTCAGCGGTTTCTCAACCAAACCTGTACATTCAAGGTTAACTTAAATACAATTAACTTCGGACTTTAGTTCTTAACCTCACGTTTTTAGTTATTTTAGATTTTATTGATTGTGACGTTTCTGCATGGCCCAAATAGGGGCAAGGTTTCTTTGCTGAGTCAAAATTCTTCTCATTTTACCCGACTGTACCCATTCTTTTCATTCACTCACGACTGTACGCCGCTTGCGGTAACCCCGTTAGCGGGATCGGAAGTCAGGTCTCAAAACTCGCCCTAAACTTATCCTTAAATACCCTAATACTACTAGTAAGTAATACCTATTAACTCCCCCCTTTCGGTAGCTCAGGAATACTCTTGTATTGAAGTTACTACTCGTAGCCTGGTACAACTTCAACACAAGGAAGAGGTGAATCTGTGCGCAAAAAAGTGCTCGAACACCTTTGGGCGTAAAAAAACAAAAAAAAACAATTTTCTCAAAACTTCATGCCATAATTTCTGGAACTGATTTTAGCACGCACTCGCATATTGGACAAGGAAAACTCCTGTCAAAACAGTTTTTGCAGACAAAAACTGTGTAATTTTTCCTGCCTCAGTGGCGGTAGGACTTTCTATTGCTTTTGCTTTTTGTACTTAAATGGTGAGCATCATTTTTCATCAAATGACAAATACGCTTTTCCTGTCTGAAGAAGACAATTTAGATAACTGATAATTTCAAAAGGTAACCTATTGTCGCAACAACAGTGATTTAAAATGGTATACTGGGAAAGAATGCCACAGAATGGATTGAGAAAGGATGAATAGCTTATATCTCTCATATTTTTAGGTTCAGCCTCGACTCTGCCCTCGGATCCAGCGTTGCCAGATAATTCACTTGGCGCTCATTTTGGCTTTCAGTTGCTTTTTGGAATGCATTACCCTTGGAAAAAACTTGGAGGTGCTTTTGCGAGCGGGTGGAGGTGCTTTTTTTTGGCTTTAACTATGTAATTTTAATATTTCATGCTGCGTTGTCAAAACGTATGTATCCAAAAGTGGACATACTTGTGGGTTGACATGAAACTGGAGAGGTGGCCGAAGCGGTCGATACAGGATTGGTACTGAGTACTGACCTGCATAAAAAATTGTTCAATTGATTCAAACAAACTCCAGCCACATAACGGCACAAAAATTTCAATGTTCACCCAAGCTTAAGCCTAGTAAAATTTTAGCCCCTCAATAGCCAGGATTTTGCAAAAGGGAGGTTTAATTATTACGCACTATTTGCTGCAGTCTGATTAATAATTTTTATGGTGATTTTTCCGACTGACATGTAAAGCTTGACACTTGTCTTCATCGAAATATGCGTAGTTTTCAAATTTCTGCCCATTGGCAAAATTGAGTGTTTGCAGCTCTTTAGTCAGGGATTTTTCTATTAGCCAGCGTAAGCTTTCTAGGCAAGCTAGTCCACTATTCAAATCGAATTGAGTACATCCGTAAGTTACCAAAACGTCCCCAACTGGATTCCCATGGGGACGCACTGGAAGCAAAAAGGTTTACTGTAATTTAAATTTTATTTCAAATTTTGCTCAAAGCAGAAAAGTGTAAGCTAACGGCCAAAGTGTATGTATACCTACATATTTATGCAATTGTAGAAAGGTTTATTAAATAATTGTGAGCTTTCCTTGAATTATATACATTTCAATTTACAATTTACATTTTGTTCACTATGCGCGCCGAAATGTGTCGGGGCGTAGAAAACAGGCACTTTTGAAGACCATTGTCAAAATGGATTAAACGAAGAAAATTATAATTTGCTGGCTTAATAAACACATCTCAATCTTGAGATTGATTTGCAAAATTTTGGGCGTTGTTACATCATGTTACAATTATATGCTATTGCAAGTTTTGAATGACTTATTATTCAATGTCATGAGTTATCTATTACACAGCTAAACGATTCGCAACGTAAGCCGTTTAATCCAATCTAAAAATTGGACCTTGGTTACACAGTTCAGTGATGAGAAGAGGACCAAATTTTCAAAACCACAACTACTAGAAACTTAATGGTGATAACACTAATTGCAAATCGTAGACTGTCTCACTAATAATTTATTTTTTAATCTTGATTTCATTCTTTTATTTTGTCGTGAGCTGTCATTTTATATACCGACTACATCAGGATGACGTTAACAAGAAACAGGTTTTATGATTTGAAAAGAAGTGAACATACTTTTAAATATTAGTTGTACAACACCGAAACAACAATGTACGAATAATTTCTGTTTATATTGTTGGCAGTTTAAGTCGATTGCGATGCTGTTTTATGCCCCGAAATTTCTTACGTTTCTTGTTTGTTTGTTTAACTTGTTGTTATTTTCTTTGGCCAATAAAGGAAAGGGACCACCAAAAAATCCCTGGTCCCCTCCAACTTCCAACCCTCCAAATAATTTTGACTGGAATAATATCAGAGTGAATAACAGGGAAAATTTTCGAGGTTGGTAGATTTTTCTTCTCCTGTTCTTTTATTATTTTTTTTATTATTATTTTATTATTTATTTCTTTTATCTTCTGAAGATACGTAGTCTTTGGAACAGAATTATCGTCTATTGATTCGCTGCTGGTTCGGTTTGTGTCACTAAACAGAGACTCTGGGTATATATGGTATTATCGTGTTTTACAGATGTAACAGTATCTTTCTAGTTCAACAAACTACCTATGTCTTTTATGTGCCAAAGAGTATTACCAAGAGTAAAAAAGGGTTGCTCTTTCTAAAAAAAGAAGGGGAGAATACTCCCCAGCCTGCCTGTGTTATCACACAGGGATGCGGGTCGCATGCAACCAGCACACATACCATCAAACAACCTACTACCTGACAAGCGAGCATAAGGGGCGCGCGAAACAGCTAAACAATAAATTGCTTAAACGTTATCAAAAAGATTAAAATAAAGGAAAAAATCTAAAATAATTAATTATTTATATAAACCTTGTTAAAAGGAAAAAAAAAAGTTGTAACCAATTTTGGGAAATTTTCAGAAAATAAAGAGAAAAATAAATTGAAAAAAAATTGAGAAAAAAATTTTTTTATAATTTCAACAATTTTTCCAAAAAATTTCCGAAAAAGTTTCGAAAAAATATCCGAAAGTAATAAGAAAATTTATTAATTTGACTACAAAGGGAAAAAAAGATAGTAACATTCATACCTATCCCCCTATCCTGACGTAGCACGGGCACAGGCGTCTGGGAGCCGTAGGACAAAAGGACAGAACCGACCGCCCGCCCACCCGGCAAGGAAAAGGACAAAATGCAGCCAAAAAACGACCAGCGAAGCCGCCCGCGCCAGAACACGGGCAAGCAGAAGAGTGTCTCAGAGTTTCTCTCACTTTTGTTATATAGAGTGAGACGCTATTATGTACTCTTGGTATTACACTATAAACATAAACCATTGCATGACATCTGACACATTATTTTTTGATAATCATAAAATGTTGGTCGATCCCCCCCCCTTGAAACTATAGCTCGGTTCATTCATACGCGTCCTTCTCTGTCGTTTTGACCGTAAGCAATGCAAACAAGACTGTCAACGAAAAGGAATGCTGCAATAAGGTACAGTTACACGGAACGAACCGTGTACACGCCCGTAGACATGTATACGTTAAACTTTCAACTATTTCAGGTTTTAATGGAAAAGGAAAACACCGACAGCATATGAAAAATTTGAATGGGAAGGGGAAAAGCATACAGGATACACAACAACCAAGATTCAATGATAATGCAACTGACGCTCCTGTCACACCCGAAAATCAAAAGCCCACGACACCAGCAGTCCAGATGGTAACTACTGCGGCACCAGAAAAACTGGCTTTAAAACCTCCAGTAGTTACAGAGATACCAAAACTTGTGACTGAAACGAAAATTTTCCAACAGAAAAACAGTTTTGGAACGGTATGCATTTGTTATTAATTAATACGGTGCTTGTATATAATTTATGCAACAGGTTTATACAACAGGTGACTTCGAGTAAATCAAATTTTTGGTGAATGCTTGATTAAATCAAACTGCTTTATCGTTTCTGCAAAGTTCTGCATAGCAATTGGACCGATGTGCCATATTTTTTGTTTATGTAAACTCGACTGAAAAATAACCGATTTATTTTTTTCTCAATTTCAGTGTCCTTGCATTCGACAAGCAGGATCAACGGCGTGCGTGGGTTACAATCCAAAGTATCAGGCTTTGAGTCTTGAGGAAGCCATCGACAATTTCAAGGATACAACAAACCCGAACCCTGAGAAGGCTAAAACTTTAGCAGAGATAATAAAGGAGGTAAAGTTATGTTGTTGAGGCACTTTTCAATGGCATGCAACTCAGAATGTTGGACCAGAATATACAACGGCTACAGTACAAAACAATACAAAGCAAACATACGTCATCTTAATTCGACACAGTAATGGTTCTAAGTAAGTCATATACCTTGTGTGTTAGCGCGACTGAGCGAGTTGCGAGTTCCTAGTATGTGCCAGATTGAACCAAGCCAATAAAAATTGTTGAAACTTGCTGACCGTTCTAGTGTTTTGACGCAAATTTGGTAAAAACTTTCTCTGAAGATTGACAGTGCATGGTATACCACGAACCATTTATAGTTATTCTGTTTTCTGAGGTTGTATGTAACTTATCTTGCCTTGACAATTTCATAATGCTGTTGTGCAATTGAGGTAGACTTTATTTGCGCTGTGTCCAAAAAAATAACTGCCGCAGCAAAAACAGTCAAAATTAATGGTAACAGCACGAAAACCAGTGTTCGAGTTCAGCAAATGGCTAGAAGCAAATTAAATTGATGCTTGAACTTTCTTGTTTAATGTGTTTTCTGATCAAAACGTTTAGGCTGACGGCACAAATAAGTGTACAGTTGAAAAAAACGGCACCTGCAATTCCTGTTTGAAATATTTGTATGAAAATTTAATGCGCCAAGCCAGAAGTCTTCCTACTGGAGGAAACAATACTGCTGCTATGATTCAAAATTTGATGAAGCAACAAGGGCTTGATAACTACAATATTCGATCCAGTTGTCCAGGGTAAGATCTAGTGCTTTTAAAACTGTGCTAAAACCATAACAAAAGACATTTCCAAAGGCAAAAACAGCATAAACCTATTGTAAGCTGGCGCTTAGGCCACGTTATACTGCGACAATATATAACTTTGTTTTTCAAAATTTTTCAATTTTGGATGAAGAAAAATTGTTTATACTTAAAAACGCCTTTATTTTATACCAATATCGTGTGATTAGGTGATATGATAAGCTGAGTTCAACTTTCAACTAAGTTCAACTTTCAACTAAGTTCAACTTTCAACTAAGTTCAAACTTTCAACTTTTTCATTAACTTTTTGCCTTTTTTACAGCCGAAAAATTGTGATACATTAAGTAGATTTGTTGTTATGTAAACAAGTATGGTAGCATGTAGTAAATCCAAGTAGGAAGTGTTGCAAACGTTGTAAAATACCTTTATTGGCAGACTTTTTTTGGGCTTAGTTGTAGGTGCTCCGAGTTTGGTGGATTTATAAGCTTACCTTAGTATTTTTATTATTTAAAATATTTAATTTTTATTAAAACAGTTAATTATACAAAAAGCACTGCTCGTATTCTAAATTTAGCGTCGCAATTGGCCGCAATATAAAGGAAGACATAGAAGATGTCAGTCTTAAAGACGAAATGGATTCGCTTTCTCAATGCTTGGGGAAGCTCGGCAGCGATTTTGCCAGCGTAGGTCGAAGACTGCTGGATAAAATCCCTTTGGCAGGCAAAGGTCGGACAACAAGAGCAGCTGGATCTGAAGAAAGTAAATATTTTTTGATTTTTTCATGATATATATAGCAAGCAAAGAATGAAATAACTAATGACTCACAATGACTAAGACCGGATTCCCACTGGCACTTGCACAAGCACAAGCCCAACCAACTAAATTGAAGCTTGCTAGTGTAAAGTTTTTTCTGTACAGAAGTTTCGTTTTCGTTTTGCAATTTTGGGCTAAAAAATTTCGCATTTTCGAAACTTTATCGTACTCTACGCATAAGTAAGTTGTTGACTGTCAGTCGGTGTCGGACAGCTTATTATTTGTTCCAATTATTGTTTCAATCTAATCCGAAGTTATACAAGAAGTTCTGAGTGAAATATTTTTAAAAATACAATATTGTAATACAAACTGTGCTGTTTTCGCAGTTTCACTCAGCTGGCAGTATAGAAACATCGCTGTGGTTACATAGCAGTTAGCACTACACTTAGTTGCGATACTGGAGGTAATCCGAAATCCAAAAAGTCGATAAAAAAATTATTACTATAGACATAGGTGATAAGATGATATGATAGATATATAAGAACAGTTTTAGCAAAATTTAAGATCCTGTGATAATGTCATGTGAGTAGCAAAGCACTTAGCATAAAGCAATATGGCGTAAAGATTTGAAAATTTTGTTATTCTGGACCGGGCAGCAAGCCGAAACAAGGTGTGAGACGTCCTAAAGTTGCAATCAACACAGATATTTCGTGGTACAGGTTGCGGTGACAAATGTCGATTGAAAGTTGCACGTGAATATTTTTTGTCATCTTTTACAGAACAAATAATTTTACTTCATCTCTTCATGAAGTACAAACACTTTTACACAACATATATTGTCATTTTAGTAGAGTCAGTTCATACGATCAAATGCATACGGCGTGGTGAACGCGTGGACTCTGGCTCTGACTACGTGGGACTTTGCAACATTTGTTGGAAGTGGGGAAAACTAAAAGACGACTTCTTTCCACAATATGTCAATTTGATGACGTGCGACAAGGATACGAGATGCTTGTCTGGTATGGTCTCATCATGCCTAAGGCTTTCTTAGGGCCTGTTCACAAATTCGGATTAACTGGATTAGATTAATTGAATTAACTGGAATAACTCATCAGCATGAGACTTGTTTCAAATTAGACACAGTTGCTCTTCTGTGTTAATTGCATGAACGTGCAAATTCTTAGAAAGCTACGCAAATTCTATGTCGAGTTATTGTAGTTAATTCAGTTAATTTAATCCCGTTAATCCGAATTTGTGAACAGCCCCTTAGAAACTTAAGTCTGAGCAACAAATACTGGACCCTTAGATAAAACAACTAAAGATTTTATAACGAAAAGAATTAGTTAAAGCATCAAGAGTACAAGGAGTATCTGCTAAAATCACGTTAACTGTTTGCTTTCAGGGTTCAGCGATTTTTGATCGGACTTTAGTAATTATGCCAGCCAAGCTCGAGTATTATTATGATATGAATTTTTAGATTTTTGGCTTTCTAACCAAAATAATATTTGAACAGTCCATGTGACAATAGAAACATCACTAATAATATTATGAAATGAATATTTCTAAATTTAATTCTAGTTGTCATTAAGTGAACCCCGTTCTTTATCATGAACCCCTGATTTGCTACTGTATAATATAGTGCCGATTCTCTGCAGAAAACTGCATAATATAGAGTAACTACACCACTACCGTACCCAGAGAGTACCTATCTGCTTTTTAGTACCAGGTTTTTCGAAACTGTAAATGGTGAATTTGCATTGCCTTTTGTAATGGTCATGATCTTTTATCTGTGTTCGTTTTGTATAATAAATATATAATTCACAATGTCAACAATGAACGTGTGCAGTTAGCTGTGCAAATAAGAAGTAGCTTTGGAATAGCTAATGAGACATGCAACACGGCAGTGCTACCTGTCCTAATTCCAAGCCTTTGCCTAAACCAGATTATAATCAAGTGGCCTAAGCATAGTGCGTTTGATCTGGCCGACAGCACACTTTGTTGTCAATTAATAGTCACACTAATAATTGTTTATTTGTTTATGTTAATTCAAGTCTGTTATGTGACTTGTGGTTATGATTCTTGGTATAATTTGATAGTGTAGTCATTTTTGTAATTATTTGAAATTTATGGGGTAATATTGCCGACAATTCATGCTATTTTTTATTTAAAAATTGATAGTATCTGGAGATCAAGTGTGAAAATCAAACCAACATTTGCGGAGTTGTAAGCACCTATGAACATGACCAAAAGCAGAGCAATTGTTGTCTAATGGTGTGTTTTTATCAAGCTAATGCAGTACCACAAACAATTTTAACCTATTGTATATTGTACTACATTTAACTGAACTTGAACCCTCAACAGATGGATTACCCTATGTTTCCTGATTACCGTGCATATTTGCCTTATATTGGAGCCAGCGGGGGGTCATATTCCGGAACTGTGTCCAACTCCCTGGTACAAGCGGCTCCATCTGTGGTCCAGGAACAGCAATCATATGAATATTTTCTACAAGGGTAAACTTTTTTATAGAGTAACTTTAACCGTTTCATCCCGGGACTTTCTCTGTCTAGGCAGCCGTACTCTGACACCCTCTAGTTTTTTGGCCATTACTCGAGCTACGTGCGTCGTAGCGAGATCGCATAGCCGCCATTCGGCAGAGAAATAAATGGTGAACAAAACCTAATTCTGCCAATTAAGGGTTTAGGACACACGGTTTTGAGTTATAAACACTCAAAGTTGAAAGTTTGTGAAACTTGTACCTCACCCTAGAGTATTTACACAGCAACCGTGCGCCTATCATAGTTGACTGCTAAAAATAAACTGCAATATCCGCTGTATCTGATGCACAAAAAGCTGACTGCCGGAGTTATAATAGCATAATGTGGCCATAAAAAATACTACTTTTGGGATGAAAAAAGTCAGAATTAGCTGACTAGAACTAACTAGTCAAGCTTTATAGACCCAGATAGGGTATTCATAACCAAGAGTACATAATAGTGTCTCACTCTTTATAGAAGAAGAGTGAGACACTCTCCTTTCTGCCTGTGTTATAGCGCAGGCAGATGCGCTCGTCATTTCCAGCCCACATGTTGCCGTTTTATGCAACATGTGGGTAGCCAATCAGAAGCGACCTTCGCTTCTGATTGGCTGGACGCCTGTGCACGTGCTCCAATCAGCACGCAGGCGGCCTCACGTGCTCCAATCAGCACACTGGCCGCCACTACAGCCATTTCATTGTTACATTTTGCCATGATCGGTCGGGTTGGGGTTTTTTATTTTTTTGCCCAAAGTTATATTTTGCCGACATTTTTATCACCGTTTTCAGCGATTATTGCTAGTATGTGCTGAATATGATGTTAACTGGTAAGTTAAATGTGTTTTTGACAAATTTCAGGCAATAGCACGTGAGGCCGTCTGCGTGCTGATTGGAGCACGTGCACAGGCGTCTAGCCAATCAGAAGCGAAGGTCGCTTCTGAATGGCTACCCACATGTTGCATAAAACGGCAACATGTGGGCTGGAAATGACGAGCGCATCTGCCTGCGCTATATCACAGGCAGAAAGGAGAGTGTCTCACTCTTCTTCTATAAAGAGTGAGACATTATTATGTACTCTTGTCATAACGTTGCTACCACATGGCCCTTCCAGGCGTGAAAGGGTTAAAGTCATAAGACCCATTTTTTACCGGCTTAAACGACAGGATTTATTTTATTCGGAGGTTTAGGAATGACAAATCAGGTGAAACGGACTAAACGAATCAAACTAAGTCAGTTGCTGCTCAGTTTTAGGAGTCCCCAATTACCACTGGACAATACGGATGTAACATGCACGCTAAACATTAGCCTGAATAGTTAAGTTCGTAGTCTGATTAAACAAGCTCTTTCCAAACCTCCTTTATAATTTTTCACACTATTCAGAATGTTTAAAAAATATAATATGTTTCATTGAAAGCATTGCAGCCGAAACAATTCGAAAACTATATTAGTACTATGGTCAGTTTTCACGTCGTTCTAAACGGAATTTGTAATGTAAAATATTCAGATTTATTCTGAATCAATAGTAAAGCTACAGTAGCATCATCAGTAGCAAAGAATCATCAGTAGCAAAGCTTACAGTACGTGGTCTTTCAATTCAAGTTCGCAGTGTTTAAGTCAGAGACGAGGTTGGGGTGTTTTAACATCAAATCAAGCTATAAGCCCGGTTCATACTTGGCCTTAAGGACACAGGGACAGGAACAAGGACAAATTTTTATCAGTTGCTGTGAAGAAGCGTTTCGGCTGAACTGTTTCATGCAAGCTGCAAGTGACCCCAACTTTATCCATGCGAAAAGTTAGCATGTCTGGCCAGGCAGTTTCCTTGGAATCACTTAAGGACAAATCGATAGGGACAAGGACAAGGACGAGTATGAACTATAGTGTGAATTAAATTTATTGGACTTAATTAATTAAGGTCAACCTCCAACTTCTTTGCTACTGATGTAATGAAAAATTTGAAAGAATGAAAGAAATGAAGGCGCCGGAAATCGAACTCGGGCCGCTTGCTTTGACGAAAAGAATGCTAACCATTACACCACGACCACAGCCCCCAGCCCCAAGTCTCGTAGGCCCTATTTCTAACTTACGTTATTTATTTTTATATTTAATGTATTAATACTGCATTTTAGGAATCAATGCCGGCCTATGATAAACAGCCAATCTCAGCTGCAATTGTTGGAAGATCCATCACAGCCTCAAGTTCTTTTGGATACGTCTGAACCTTTCGACGAAAATGGCGACAAAAGACGGAAGAAAAGTCCTTTCGCCCCCGAATCCACCATTCCCTTGCCATATCAACTTGGCGAAGATTATGCTGTTTTTCAAGGTAGCATTAAAATAAAATTTTTTTGAAAAAGAAGATAATAAAAAATAAAAAATAAAAAATCTATATGAAATTTTCACTTATTTGTCAGCTCAATTGATTTTAAAATTAAGAAAATTTTTTTTAATTTAATAATAAAAATTAAAATAATTTAATTTTTGTTGAAAAATCTCTCATAAATTTAATAACATAAAGCCGATAGGGCAATTCCTTGTACTTGTAGTTGATTGAATTACAACAAGACAAAGTGCCATACCTTAGTTCAAAACAAGAACTTAAGGGGGTAGTGTCGCGAAAGCAGTCGATTTAACGCAACTGTAAAACTTTGTCAGTAAATGATAAAACACTGTTCTTCATATTTTTAAAAAATATAAGTCAAGGCAAGTATTTTCGCGAAGTTTCATCAAAATTGATGCAGTATACTGAGCAGTTGATGTATATACGTAGTTAGCTAGTTTTGTTTCGAAGAATTGTTAACTGTTCTGCCTAAATGTTGGATGATGAGAAATAAATAAATAAATCTGAAAAGACATTAAAAATTATTTTAAAAAATTTTGAGGGCACATCCGGGTGCACACCGTCCTGGTCTTGTGCTATTAGAAATGGTCAAATTGGCCAACTTCAATGGCTAACTTGGCCAACTTCAGGTGGCCAACTTAAGTTGGCCAACTCAACTTGGCCAACTTGGCCAACTTAAGTTGGCCAACTCAACTTGGCCAACTTGGCCAACTTAAGTTGGCCAAATCAACTTGGCCAACTTGGCCAACTTAAGTTGGCCAAATCAACTTGGCCAACTTGGCCAACTTGAACATCCGATACTTTTACTGTTTGAAATAAAGTCAAGTTCAAATGTCTTTAAATTTTCATTTTCATTAACTGACTAACTAACTTATCGGATGTTCAAGTTGGCCAAGTTGAGTTGGCCAAGTTAAGTTGGCCAACTTAAGTTGGCCAAGTTAGCCAAGTTAAGTTGGCTAACTTAAGTTGGCCAAGTTGGCCAAGTTGAGTTGGCCAAGTTGGCAAATTTGCAACAAGTTAACAGTGTAGGACACTACACTTGGGCCCTGATCTTCATTTCAATAATTTAGCATTTCGGATTTAGGTCGGAGGACCGGTGTCACGGGCAAAAGTGTCCCCCCAAAAAAGTGTCCCCCCGGACACTTTTGTCTAGGGAAAACTGTCCCCCCGGACATTTTCGCCTATGTAGTCAAAATTGTCCACCGGACACTTTTGTCTAGTCAAAAGTGTCTCCCGGACACTTTTGACTAGGCAACAGTGTCCCCCGGACAGTTTTAACTAGTCAAAAGTGTCCGGGGGGACACTTTTGTCTAGGCAAAAGTGTCCTACCTCGGGCAAAAGTGTCCCTCCGTAGTTTACGCTTAGCTGCTCATTCGAAATCGTGTTTCGAATATACGAAACGGTTAGTGCTCACTAGTTTACACCCAGCTTTCAGTTTTTGCCACAAGTTTCAACTTTTTTTCACTTCATTTCTTCAAATCAAATCAACTGTTGCTTGATTTTATTATTATTATATTTTATTTAGTACGACTATTTATTGGATCTGTAGCAGTCAGTCATTATTTACCTAACTGTTACACTTCAACCCCTGGGGTTTTATTCAAGGCTGGGGCTTTATAATTTCGTGAGCCTGTTCCTTGTGGCTTTATTCAAGGCTGGGGCTTTATTCAAGCCCGGGGCTTTATTCGAGGTAATACGGTATCACGAAAAACTAATAACAGAAAACTAACATGAAAATTTTGTGTTTGAGAGTTTGTGTAGCAGCTTGACGAGAATTCGGGTTAGTTCGGGTCGGGTCGGGTCGGGTAGGGTTGGAATCTATCTCGGGTCGGTTTGAATCGGATGAACGAACATCCGGACAAGTTGACCGGCAGAGAAAGCCTTTAGTGCGTTCAGTCCTGTTCAGCCGCCTATTCGTATGCTCTACGACCGTATGTCAGTTTATTCTAACTAAACGGCACTGTTTCAATTCATCTGTGATGCCATAGCCATACTGAAGTATGAAACCCTATTAAGGTTAAATAGTTATGCACACTGTTAAAAGTTGTTTAAAGCATTAAGTTGAAAGCTATGTTTAGAAAGTGTTTAGGTTTTGAGAATTAACTTTTTTTACGAGTTTGTACACCAAAAGTGCAAGGGGACACTTTTGCCCAAGTAGGACACTTTTGCCTAGGCAAAAGTGTCAGGGGGGACAGGGGGGACACTTTTGCCCATGACACCGGTAAACAAGAATCTTAACTATTGCTTACAATTCTTCATATGCAGTTTGAATGTCATAACGGTACTTTTGCTATTTTCGTTGCACTGGTTCATTGTTCTGACAGGAATGTCTTCTATCTGGAAACGTAATGAACGCGAAAGACACCGAGTGCGTTGTGTGAACGAGGGCTACGAGCGTCTGAGACAGCATCTACCGCTTGGAGACTCATTTCAGGACAAAAGACTGAGCAAAGTGGAAACACTGAGACTCGCCATTCGTTACATTCACCATCTGGAAATGATCTTGGAAGATGACAGACATCAGTTAGTACTTAATGGCAAACAGTTTTTTTGGAACCAATTTCTAGTGAAGGTTAAGGCTCACTTTATTCAAACAGCCAAAACAAACAACAAGCGTCTAGGCTTGCATGCTGGATAACTCTGTTGCGATGATAACTTTTCTTTTAGGTTTTAATTTTAAGTTTTATATGTTCTAGAATCTAGACTGCGCCTTCTGAGGCGGCTTTTATGAAATCAGAAATTTGCATTGGGCGAAAGAGTTATTGACTATATTTCTATTAACCTTAACGTGAAAACGGTTTTTTATATAGTTTCAGCTGATACCTGCACAATACACATACGTCAAAATTCTAAGGAAGTCAGTTTTAATGATGAAGACTATAGATATATTATAAGCTGACACGTTCTTACATTTACAATTGTTACTTGTTCCTGTTTCAGATATAGCTGTCAGTGTGTGTTAAAACCGAAAACCACTGAAGTCAAGCCCCGCAAAGGAGATCGGGAAAATAATGATCCAGATAGCGATTTTGATAGTGGATAAAATCTTATTTTCAAAAATATTGTGTGATTGTTGTGATATTTTATGACGTGCTTTAATTTATACTCAGTTTTGCCAAGCTTACGTACATATTATTATTATTATTATTATTTGGTATTGCGTGTGGTATGATATCTATCTATTTATTGTACATTTAATGTATGTTTGCTGAAATCCCAATCAAGCTAGTCAACACATGTGTTTATTTATTATCCGGGTTGTGCTGCCAGAGTTTCTAGTCAATTGTGGGTGTATACTGTATTATGTATGACCAATGTCCCTTACTTGAATGAATGTGTTGTGTAGATCGGTTCAGGTCAGAGTAAGTAGTTATTTTTTTTGAGTTGGGTCTGTTCAGGTCAAAAAATTTCAGCCAACTAAGAGCTCAATTTTGTTGCCATATGCAAATGTGAGACCCATATTGGGTGATATTTATATTTTTGTTTTGAGTCGAGGCAAAACTGCTGTGAAACTTGGCTCAATTATTCTATGGAAGAGTTTTGTGATGTTTTGTGATAAAGTCATCGCAAGTTTTAAACTTTTTTCACCTTCTTGTCACTTACCAAGCAAAGTAAAACGACCTAATAAGGGACACCTTAAAGTGAAACTTGCCAACAATGTAGTCAGATTGCCTGTAACATAAAATTTATTAAGTCAAATAGCACGCGGTAAAAAACAGTGCAAAGTAGAACACTTTAGCTACACATACATTTTATTTTGATTCTTTTGCTTGAAACCCATTTTTTGAAAAAAATAAAATAGTGATTCCACTTGAAATTTTCTTAAATGAACTAAACAAGGGACAAGGGGTGCCCTGAAAAGGGACACTGTGTACTAAACAAGGGACACTCAAAATTGAACAAAATAAGGGACAATAGTGCCAGAATACTAAAAAACAAAAAACACAAAGCAAGAAAAGCAGTTGAAACACAACGTTTAAATGAAAAATGCCAAAAATGGTGAACTAGCTGGCATTTTTTGAAAGAATACAGCACTAAATAATGGATGTGGACCAGATCAGCCTACTTCTGTGCCTTGGCTAGATTGGTGAAAATAATATTTAACAATTTAATTGTTTACAAAACTAAAGCTCGTTTAGATTTGTCCTGAGCACAAATTTGATCAGCTGTTTAAAAACGCATACAATTGCACATTAAACACAGTATACATAAATCAACAAATACAATTGACTAACGGTGACATGATGCATAAAGCAACGAAAAGGCAGCACATGGCTCGCAATTTACAGCAAAAATCACACGGGTATAAATGCACATAAACCATATAAGAGTAACAAAGTAACAGTAACAGTAATTTTAAAGCAAAAATCACACGGTATAAATGCACATAAACCACATAAAAGTAACACTAACATAAAGTAACACTAGTTTGAGCAAGAGCACAAGAAAGTAGTCTTGATGAAACTTATGAGCAGTTTTTGCAGAGAAAAAGACGAGCAAGCATGCGACCCCCACAAGTAGCCTTGGAATGTTGCCAGGCCATACAATTGTTACATTGTAACCAATCACCAGAACTGCGTCCTGCAAGAGCAGCTGACCAAGTTTCATTGCAACCCATGCACACGTAGTCGCTGTCTTGACGAATTATATTGACGCCAGCTTTTCTTTTTTTACGCGGTACAGCGATATCAGCTTTTTTGTCTTCCACTGACTTCTGATTACACTTCGCGCTCTTCGTGCATTTGCCCTTTGCCCCTTTGCCCCCATTTTTTCTTGTCTTCAATTCCGTCAAATTTTGAGCAGACGTAACATTAATCTGCAATAACTGATTTTCTAATTACAAAAAACTGGTCAACAATTTCAGGTAAAACCTCATAAAAAGTTAACTAATGGTTAACCACACTGTTTGCTCCATTGTTATATTTAAATGTTCTATTTAAATATGCTGAAATCTCCACGCCAAAGGCATAAATACACATTTTAAGATAACAGTTTTAGTAAGAGTTAATATTATTTTACATACCTAAGTACGGTTGCGAGTGTTTTTCGCGGTATGCAGAAGAAACTTCGTTGCGAAGTTGAGGCATATAAGTATCAAACGTATTGCGTGTGTCGCCGTCACTTTCAACATCTGATGGTTGAAGACCGCAAACTATTTCCGGTGGTTTCTCTGTGGGCTGTGTCGCTGTTGGCATCGGTTCACCGATTTCAGGAAATGCTAAAACCATTTTAAGTATTTAATTCGTTGGAGTACTACAGTTCTGCCCCAGCATAGGTTCGTCTAGAACCGTGTCGCAAATGCGGCCATAACCGAGGCTCGGCCCGGTGTCAGCAATAGACAAGTTGAATGAAAGACTTTCAAATTTTGAAAGGAATAATAAGTGAAAACTCAGGAAATCGAACCGCTGCCCTTGTAAGCATCAAAGATTCAATTCGCGCAATATTCAATCAATAACAAATACGTAGCAATTATGAGAAAATTTATCTCAATCTAAACTATGTAACTGACGTTAAAAAACAATTAGTTTACTGCGTCACAAACTTGCTGAAAAACCCGTTTCTTGGTATATACGACGGAGTCCTAGATAGTAGCACATACCGAACTATGTAACCGGTACTGTTTGATTGTACTCATTTTTTGCTCTTTTTACAGGAAAAAGTTACCTTCTGCTTCGTACTAGTAGCTGAAGCACGTTTCGTAGCCAAAGGAAGACGTGTCTTTTTTCTAGCTTCGGTTTTCCAATATTTACAACGAGCCATAATAGCTGTCAAAATCAAACAAAAACATATACAACGCAATTCCTCTAAACGGCAAAACTGTATGTATGAGTTAGTTAATCCGAAACTGTAGCATATGTGCAAAATTTTTGACAAAACTAATTAATTTCAGAAGTTTTTCTAATATGAAAAAACTCATAAATTCATAAATTCATGAGTTTACAATTAAAATCTGTAAAAAATATGTATAAGTACTTGACAGGCAAATCAATTGAAAACCGCTTTCACACAAAAAATAGTTGTAGAACTCTACGTACCATTTGAAACACTTTATACGCTGAATTAAATTAAAAAACTGTCCCGTAATTAGTTCATTTTATTGTGTCCCTTAAATGGTACTGCCGTCCCTTAATGGGGCATGTGGTGTCCCTTATTTGGTTACTCAGACTTAACAGTAAGGCAAAAAGTTATCGGGACACATTTTTAAATTTTCGAATTTAACACAGGAAAACCTTGATGCCAAACAATAGAGCAGAAGTTTGGCTTTCGAATGATGCATAATTTACCTTACAAAAAGAAAACTGTAGCTGGGGAAGGGTCAAAAACATTTCTACTCGTTTGGCACAAGTATACGTAAACACGCTGCACACAGGTCTGTAACAGAATACATCCAATATCTGAATTCAAATTTAAGAAAGTCACGTAATGTTTAATGCCAAATGATAGAACGAAAAACCGGCTATCACGTGACATATAAATTGCCAATAAAAATCGCAGCTGAAATCAGGAACATCACGTTAAACTTAGAGTGTCCCTTAATACGGTACCGTCCCTTATTAGGTCGTTTTACCCTAGTTACTATCATGTGTTATTTTGAATTTGTGCACTGATTGGTTGTTTCACTAATTGTTTACTAAATAAATGTTTCAATTACGTAACTGTTAATTTTTTAATTTCCAAATGATTTTTTATATATATGTACACATATTTTTACTGTACGCTCAGCTCATGTTAGAACTAGTGTATGCATAATAATTGTAATTGTAATCACCTGATGCTACAGAAATGTGCTTTGCAGATACTATTTTTTGCTTTAAAAGATGTTCACTTCTTTTGTAAAAAACAAACATTCTGATATGACTTTTTTGTAACTCCGTTTGAATACAACCATGTTACAAATAAATATCCCATTAACGGGAATTAATTTACCGCTAGAATAACTGATGCTTTTATGATTTTACGTGTTCTGATCCACTTTTTTCTAAGTCTTCTTTATTTTTACAGGATACGGAGTGTGTAGACACCGAAGACGAAATATAAACATTCTGAAAAATATTGGAACTGAGGCCCGGCCAAACCACAAGCCGTATTCATTGCATATGATTTCGTCCTGCGACTGCCAAGTCCAATACGGATCAGCATTGCATGAATGGTTGAAGCAATAGAAGAGAGTTGCATTATAAAACATGTATTATTGGAGTTAAATTATTGCATCTTGCAATTTGCATATTGACTGGTTAAAGAGTTTAATGAAAATTGATTTTATGATTGTTTTCTTTCATACCATGCTACATAGTTATAAAATTTTTTAAAAGTTTCTATCAAATCTGTAATCTGTATTCCTTGTGCGTTTTTTCTTGTTTTAAAATTTTTTTTAATTTATTTGCATGGTATAGTAAACTTTTGTGCGTACAATAGCATTTCTATGGGTATTTTGTGATCTTACTAAACATGCCAGTGCCAATTTATTGCTTTGCTTTCGTGATTGATTGTACAAGTTAAGTGAAGCCTGGTCAAACCAGAAAAATTAATAAAAAACAAGCTTTTATGTTACATATTTTGTATGTAGTTAGTTTTTACTACAGCGGAAATTTATATTTCTAATCAAGATTGTAGCGATGTGCTTAACCAAGATTAGTTTACTTGCAAAACGATGTTGAAATTTGAATTGCTTCAGTCAGTTGATGGAAAGAGCAGGGTTCGATTTATCGAATCAAAACGTGCGTCTTGAAAAATTTGGATTGAACGAAGCATTTTCAACGACAAAAATTTCGCGTCAATAAATCGGGCCCAGAAGTGAATTCGTTTGCGTAGCGGCAGTATTTCCGCTTTCTGCGTTGTAATTATGTGAAATGTGGACATATTTTTTTCAAAATTTAAAAACGTTGCATGAATACATGTAATTGGAATAATGTAAAAAATAATTCTCTTGCATTATCATTATTTATTAAATGTTCATCCGATTCTGTTTCCGCAACGTTCCTGGCATTTAGCTTTTGTTTCGAATATTGGCGTCGGAAAGGGAAATTCCAGACTGGAAATCACTTTACATTCAAACGGCTTGCAAGCAGTACAAACTCTTCTACCGTATTTCAAAGCGCAATAAAACATGCTCGCACGTTCTAGAAACAAAAACAAAATAAGACTTCACATTTTTTTGAAAACTAAATTTCATTGAAACAGTTGATTTTATCAGAAAATCATCTTTATTATAATACACTTGAGGCGTACAAAGACATTTTAAATACGCTATTCAGTCATACAGGAATTACTAAATAATGCGTTAAGATTATGAGGTTTTAATGACGAAATAGTCCTATTCGCAATTAGTCCTATTTTAGTAGTGCGCAAGGTTTTACAAAGTTTTAAAGTAGAAATATATGTAGCACGCATTCAACAGTTTGCATAATTTGCCAAAAAGTGTCACCTGAACCATAATTTTCATTTTGTAACGTGGCTAAACATTTACCTGTGCATTTGGCACGACACGCTTGTATGGTACTGTAAGTCGGCACGTTAGATTTGCCACACAACAGCCCATAGCCGGAACAAGCATGACACGCCGGTTCGTCTGGTGAAAATGGAAGGTCGCACCAATAACCGGCTGAAATAAAAGCTACTGTTTTGGGATACAACATTAGCATGAGTTGCCGTATATACTCTGATGAGCAGAACCTGAGTACCGGTCTGCTTTTAGTAAAACTTGAAAATAATTTTATTGTGAAAAATTACGTATCATATAACATATTGAACTAGTTCTATATCCATAACCATAAGAAAGCCATACGATTGTACCCATTCATAAGCGCCGAAAGTATGTCACAACAAAATCTATCCACAATTAATGTTACTCTACCCGTAAAACGTGCTGTGTGCAAACGTATTACATGTAATATTGAGAAAACACAAACTAAATGGTTTTTAACGGGTAATAGCATTAAAACAACTCATGGATCACTTACAATAAAACGTAGTCTGATTCCGTCTTCCAGAGTTTATTGTAGTAAATAATCCCAAAACAAACACTATAAAAAAACACAGAGCCATGTTATTCGTGCTACAAAAGCAGAATAATGAAGTTTGGAAGCACTACCGCATTAAAGTAATAGCGAGCATTTCACAAACCAAGATTTGTGAGTCACTAGGTTCATTGTTTGTATGCTGGTATTGTTTGAATAGTTTGAATTTTTAGTTTAAATTGTTGGTTTGTTTGATTTGTTTCAATTGTTTAAATTTGTAAAATGAAATAGGTTTCTTAAATAATTTTCTTTCAATGTAAATCAGCGGCTAAAATTATGGTGGGGCACAAAAATAAAAAAGAAACGTTCTTTCTACATTGCTTTATGTTACCTTTTTTAAGTAAGAAATGTAATGTGCAATCGCAACAGCTTGTACGCAGCATCCTGATGCTATTTTTTAACCAATTGTTTCATTTTTATAATCAGCAGAATGTATATCAGCTGAAAAAATGGCTTGAAAGAAAATTTAACCTGTACATATACATTGTGAACGTTTAGAAAGGTTTTTCTGTGCTCCTGAAGAACTGTTTGTAATTTGTATATATATGTTAAATACGTCTCTAAGTGGACTGCACCAAATCAGATTAACTTAAGTCTGAGCTGGAGCTAATCTCCAGCTAAATCGATTTAGTTAAATCTCAGCTAAATCGCAGCTAAACTCCAGTTTTCAACTAAAACTTAAGCGCCAACTGCGCTAATCTTCACTGGTGCAGCGGACTTAAACCGATTTAAGAAATTTAAGCCTGAGCTAAATCGGTTTAAGCTAATCGTCAGTTAGTCCGATTTGGTGCAGTCCACTATCTGTATTCAAATGACAACATTTATTGACATTTAAATACTTCTGCACAAATCCTCCCAATAATTTTGAAGGTTACAAGAACAACATTAACAATTCGATCAATTATGAACAGTGATTGTGCTAAATTTATGGCGTTTTTAGTTTTTGCGTTTGAGAACATTAAATATTGCTTATGTTGAAAAGACAGTTTCCCCGATTTCGGAAGAAAAAATAACGAAATAATGGCGTCCAGAATTCCCACACCGGCGTTGATAATGCTTACCACTCCGCCACAGCCAAAAATCACGAGAACTGGAACAACACTTATAATCGACACTGATGCTCATTTGACCAGCGCGATGTTTCAAGGAGATGACTTTCATGGTCGCCTCTGACTTCAATGAAGGAATATCTTGAAAATCCTCCTTTGTGTTTTTGAAGTTTCTGTGAGCTCAGACGTTCTGTTGTTTGACACTACACACTTACATAACATACCACCTCATAATCAGTAGCTATCAGTTTACTAATTGACTTCGATAATGGTTCTGTGTCGATAATGTTTCTATGCCAAAGACCTTTCATTAATCTGCTAGGAATACGATGGCTAAGAATGGTAAGCATGCAGACTTTTTTATATATTTTATTAGGTATAAGTGTTGCTACTTACACTTATTTTTGCTATTTATATTCATATATGTATGTGTACACCCTGCTTACTTATTACTTACGTATACTTTATTGTGCATGATCCAGGACAGTCACACATGTGACGGGGAATTCGCCCCAATGAGAAAAAACTTCTCTGCACTATAGTATCAATCAGGAACGGACAGAAGTTTTGGCTCAACAACATAAACGGACAGCAATATTAACCCTTTCGTGCAGGAACTTTTGCGCGGCCGCCTTAGCGGCCGAGCATACTTGATTCAAGCAATGCGCTGAAACCAAAATTGCATGTAAATCATGCTTACTTTCAGTGCATCGAACTGAAGGCTGCACTGGACACACAGCGGCTGACCATGTGTGTGCTGTGTGCGCGCGTGTGTTGTACAGTTATGCGCACCTGCAACTGTATGTGTGTTGGCGTAAATGAGGCTATAGGTATATAATGTTACAGTATATGTCGCAGAAGGAGGGGCTGATTTTAATTGTGCTAACTGGGGAGTAGGTACAAGGTAGATAGGTAGAGTTCGAAACCGTGTCTGCTTGACCTTGAATCACACCCGGTCATTTTATAACCTGCGGGTTGTTTTTGTGCAGGTCAATTCCTGACAAATAGTTTGATTTTGACATTAAATTTGCTTTTTCTAGACAGTTTTACAAATTAGTTGTTAGCAAAAGCAGCACAACTTTTAGCTGTTCCAATTTCAAGTTTTCAGTAAAAAAGTGACAAAAACGGGCTCAAGTTTTTAAAATCAGTTTCCCTCCTCGTCGTCAGTCATGTCTCTGTCGTCATGTTTAGTTGGTTCAAATAATTTCGACCCGTTGCCAAGTTGAGCACCACAGTATCAAGTGGGATTCATTCTGCATTGTACTGGTTTTAAAAATTCTGTGTTGGCCGCGCTATTTACCGTTACGGTAAAATAATACTGACTGTCATCGTTTCAAAAAAAAGTATACGCTCGTCAACAAAAGTGCTTGTTCCAAATTTCACTAATTCCAGTCTGTGTCTGGGATTTGATCGTCACCACAGACTGGACCTGCGTCACAAGGACAGCTTTGTGTCTGTACTGTCACGCCCAGCCACTCGGCCACCGGCTCGTTTTACTCGGACACTTAAGGTATTCTCGTGAAGGACATGAATCTGTTAAACATCAGGCCGACAAGTTTCACTAGTGTGAAATAGTGCACTTTGTTTCAGATGTAAGCAGTATACACGAACGGGTTAGTGGTTGTTTACTTTTTTGTTTGCTAAGCAACACTTTTCGTCAATTCTCTACTATAAATAGGTTTTTATTGGTAATTTATACTTATTAATGTGTACATTATCAATTAAAAATCTATCATTTTAGGTGATTCTCGCAGCTGCCTATTCCATGGTCTGCAATTTCACATTTCGTCGAGTAGTTTATTTTCCGGAAAGCGAGTTAGATGCAATCAGTACAGAAGAAACCGTAGAAATTGGGAAATGGGACTTTCGGGATAAATACCTGACAGATGATAATGCAAACAAAAAACCCATGATTTCAATTTTGGTTCTGGGAATTCTGCTCATTCTGATTTCTGCATTCTTTCCAATTATTCATTCCTTTAGCTATTTTTCTGTAGGCATGATGATGTTTGCTATTCGAAGACCATGGTTTTACCTCGCGGTTAGTCGGTTTCATTTTGTCAAATAATATGCGTATTTATTTGATCGAATAATATTAGCAAAACTAATACGCTAATCATACCTAATTGAGAGCAGTTTACAGAATTATACAACAAAACTGTAACGTATATATCTGTTTAGCAGCTACAGCACGAATTCACAACGCCACAGTATCATCTATTACTGACAGTTGTTGTTGTTATTGTTGATGTTGTTGTTGTTGTTGTTGTTGTTGTTGTTGTTGTTGTTGTTGTTGTTATTGTTGTTGTTGTTGTTGTTGTTGTTGTTGTTGTTGTTGTTGTTGCTGTTGTTGTTGTTGTTGTTGTTGTTGTTGTTATTGTTGTTGTTGTTGTGGTTAACAAAGTTTTTAATGCTACCATCTTTCGTTTGATTGTAGATTTTACTATTAAATCTGTCATGGTATTACTTCAGGAAACAATTGCAGACACGCTACTTCTGCTTCTGATCTTCGTATTTAGTTGGATGTGTGGTAAATACGGCATGACTACACCAATGGAGGTAAACTCTCCTGGTAAAGAGCATTGGGATTATATGCGCGTGAATCGGACAGCATTTACGTCTAATGTGAACATCGTCGGATACTGGACTGTAAATTTCTATTGGATGGGAGCTGCTGTAATTCCAAACGTTAATTTACGTAAAGAATCAAATCGATCCTAACGAAGTTATCACGATGGTTTCAAAAAATTTCCAATTTTTACTAAAATTTGACTGGAGTTGTAGTAGTAACGATTGAGACAATGTTTTTGAAGTCCCTTTTGCAATGAATTTGAAACTCCTACATTTTTGAAATATCTGAATCGATAATTGAAACCAGCTTGATAAGGGGTGCTGTAGAGCTATATAAGTACTTTTAATAATGCTGCACAGACAAGAAACATACGAAGTACGAACCTATATGGTTTTAGCATATCAATTCAAAATTATAAGAATTTTTCAATATTTTGAAAGTCAATACTTTGGCCCCTTCCTCAGTCGGATTTCGGCTACGTAAACTCATAACTTTAATAAACATAACTCGTATGCAATTTTGTAAAAAGTAAATTTGTTCTCAAACTTTTTGAAAGCTTGTTTGTTTTTTCATTTAACATCTACCTAAACTGTCAAAAACACCAATAACAACTAAGATAATTATCACGTGATATTGTTTTAGTTGATCTTCGGTTCAGCCGCTCTGCTATCATTGATAATTATCATATCAGAGTGGGCAGTGCAAGGTTTAGGCGTTTGCTGTAAATCATGCGCTGATCCACTCGGAAATAAATTTATGCTGAAAACACCAGGCAGAGAGTGCGCCGGAGGATTAGATGGGGCCGGTGGTGCAGCGGCTGCGGGGGCCGTTTCATACGGCGGTGGCGGTACAATGCCTGAGAAGGGCAAAAAAGGTGTGCGAGGCCATAGGTCCATGCCTACTGGTAATTTACGACCGCCAGCGGGAGCTTTGCCACCACCGGGAATTTCGCCACCACCGGGAGTGTTGCCACCACCGGCAGGTTCATCACCAGAAGTTCCGCCAGCAGGTTAGCAAAGAATTTTTATTACGCCACTAGAGGCTCCGTTATTAGGTTAACAAGGAATTTTCTTCTTCCGCCACCGGCACCGTCATCAGGTTAGCAAGGAATTTCCTTGTTAAGTCCACCGGAACCGTCATCAGGTTAACAAGAAATTGCCTTGTTCAGCCTCCAGAGGTATATACCGCCATCAGGTTGGCAAGGAATTTCCTTGTCAATCAACTTGTTGTAATTTAACCAGTTTAAAAAAATATAGTCCCTGCCCCTTCCCCTACTAAGGGGGTCGGATACATAACAATGAAACCAACAAGCCCAATCTGCGGCAAAACCTTCATTAAGTTTCAAGGATAAAATTCCAAGTAAACTGACCAGAGGTCAGCTAAAACCTGTTGTGCAGTGCGCGACGTGACGTAGACGAGTCCAGAGTATAGAAACAAAACAGAAACACAGGACAAAAATTAATTATACCATAAATTAATTATTAAGCATATTATTAATTAAATTAATTATTAATTATGAATTATATTATTAATATTAATTATACGCACGAACCCTAACTTGCTAACTATGTGTGAAATACTGATATTATGCCCTGATGTTTTATAAAAAACTTTTTCTTGCAGTGTGGTAAACTGTTGCAAAATCATGTCTCTTGATATGTAAATGACTTTTTCTTGGTAAAGTCACATGTTGCGTTGTTTCAATTCATCTGAACTGTAAACAATCATCTGATCATTTAATGCATCTGATCAAGTTTTGTTGTTGCAGTGAGTGACTGTTGGCAACAATTTAGCCTGTGTCGCAACGTAGCTGAACAGAACAGTCTTAATACAATAGGCCGTTTTCGCTGACGGCTAGTTTCTGCTGCACAAGTATGTGACACACGCACATTTGTTCAGAATCTGAAGTTGAACAAACGCACAAATGTATGTGACACACGCACATTTCTTCAAACACGAAAGTTAAACAAACTGACAGGGAAGCAAATTGCACAGCGCAATGTATTTCTTCCAAAATCAAAATTAAAGACCTGTTGTGCTGTGGCACAACAGGAAAAATGGAGCATATTTCATCGCGTATCAGATTATTTTAGTAGTGTTCAAAAGTACCTACCCGTCGGAGTTGCAGTAATGGTGGTTTGCACATTGTAGTGCTAAAAAGGCCTATTCACACGACGGCGCATGAGCGGGAATGGCGCACGCTACGGAGCCTGAGCGAGCACACGAACGGACGCCTGAGCGGGCGCATTCTATCGTTAGAAAATTCACTCTGCCTGCTGCTTTGTTTCAACACAATGCCGTAGGCAGTGTACTTGTGCGCCCATTAATGCGACCACTTATGCTCCATGACGTGCGCCATGACGGGCGCCATGCACTGCGCCACGGTGTACGCCATGCAATGGGCCATGGCGTGCGCCATGGCGTATACCATGGAGCAAAATGCGCCCTCGTGTGAATAGGTTTTAATATAGCAGCTCAAAAGTGGCTCAGACTTATAATACGTTAAATAACGCGACCATAACGCTGTGAAAGTTATACAGACCTTCACCATTATAGCTGATAGACGAATTTTTTCTCATCCACCTCACAGAAAGTTTAGAGATATATATCGAGTATAAGCTTTCAGGATCATCAAAACATTCATCGATTGAGCAAGTTTCCGATTCTAAACAAGAAGGACCTGCCTCACCTTCAGGTAATTCAAATAGTTTTCACCAGTGGTTCATGAACCATGAAAAGTTGTAAATATTTTAATTGCACCATTTTTCTTGACGTAAGTAAGGAAAGTCCTTGTCACCTAAAAATTACTATAACTTTACGAATTTAAAACTGACTCAATACGGTTGTGGAGTCATTGTGTACACTGATGCTAGAACAGTCCATGCTGTTGTAAAGGTATAGGTTGTAATTTTCATATTTTCATATTTTTTCCGAAATGAGTATGACTTTTTAGCATGAACTTTTGATCAAAGTCACTTGTTTTTGCAACTATGAATGTGACATGCGTAAAAGATGTGTAAGTTCACCAACGAGATCCAACATATGATGACTTTAGTTATGCAACTTACCGGTTTCGTTAATACTTTTTAACTCTGTGGAATAAAGTTATATCTTGTAACTCTGAGAAGTAAGTAATGTTATTCATGTCTCAATGTAGCACCAAAAACTGGTCAACCTGAAATGGGCAAAACTAAAGAATTGAAAGACAATCAGGAAAGTGAAAGCAGTTCCGAAAGTTCTACATATGTGAAGAAAAAGAAGCGAAGAAGAAAAAGCAGAAAATGATCATCCACTGACGAAAACAATACATCCTGAAGAAAACGAAAAAATAAAAAGTAAAGAAGCAATCGTATGCGAGTTTTGTACAATTGTTCGCACATTTGTTCAGCTAGATCAGATGATTCTCATTCTACCAAATTTATCTATTTAGTTTTTCGTCATTAAAAACTTCGAAATGCAACTAACTTTTCAAACAAGTAGGTAGCTTTTATTTCTGGACAACGAAAATCCAGGCTTTGAGTTGGAACCCGAGCATCTTTCGTCGATGCCGTGAGCTAATCCAAGCGTCACGGCATCGTTGGTCTGTCAGCTCCGATTTCTGATGTATATACCACATGGAACTTATAACAAGTGTTTCCTTTACAATACATTAAAATTAATGCCAGTATATTTTTGGGGGCATTATTGCGGTTACCTTTTCAAAAAATGGTTACTACACCATTTTTATTCAAACGCTCAAAAATAATTGCGTGTGTCGACTACAGTGCTTTCATTCATCCTTACTTTTTGTGATTTCAACTCACAGTGTCGTTCCAAGTTAATTCTTTACTTCTGCTTTGCAGATACCTATAGCGGGTGTATACTGTATCGTATGTAAAAATTATGTTTTAGCGGCGTCAAATTTCGTAATTCAGATTTACACAGCCGTTACCGTCAATATTTGCAAATTACTAACATATAGTTTTACTTCCGCAAACTAAAGTATGGGTTTACCCTGTCATCTGTCTTTCACAACAAACCGTGCTTGCATTTTACTTATAACAGTTATACCGTTTGATTGAAAACATGACCTTTCTCAAGCAATCTCAAGTGAGTTTAAACTGGAAACATTTAGTTCACACGTCGACGAACTAGTTCCTTCTTGTTCGGCACGTTTTCTGCGCAGTCTTCGTTGGCGAAAATACAAGTAACTTTTGGTCACTACGGCGCAAGCAGCAAGGATTATAACGCCGCCTGCCGCGAACCCCATAACGCCAATGATAATCGCCACAAACTCAGGCGGCATGCCGGCAATAGTTTCGGGTTCGTCCCAATGTTCTTGTTTCACTCCTGCGTCGTAAAGAGGTGGTTGCTCTGAGGGCAACGAGGGATAGCACATGCTGGGTTAACTAAGCAGTTGTTGATAGAAATTATCGATATTAATGTTTATTTAGTAATAATAAAATAGGCGCTGCATGGCAGAATAGAAATTGTCATTTCCAATTTCAGCACCGAACTGGTTAAGGGATAATAACGGTAAAGAGCTACCAATCGCGGTCATAACGGATGATAAATACTAAAAAAGATAGTACTAATAAGATAAGTAATGCAGCATGAAGTGCTAATTCCCAGCAGCTCTAGGAATAGACTAGTATCCCATTTAACGGGCTAACATAGTTATCATGCTTATTTCTAAAATATTGTTTATGATTATCATAAGCAAGCCTAGTTAAATCCGAGCTAAATAAAGTTAAATATAGTTAGAGCCATAACAGATAAAGTCCAGTTTGTGTGTGTTTGAAGTTTTCACATTCAAAATTTTTCTTGTCATGTAATTGATTCTTGTGAACTTTTTAGTGTTCAGTGACACATGAAGGGCAGGTAGGTACATAGCTCAATCATCTACAGTTAGTCTGCAACACCGACAGTCTTCATAACCAAATGAAGCTGATTGTAAGAATTTTCTGCAATTGAGTCGAACCACCAACCTTTCCGATTAAAAAAAAATTTTCTACCACCTGAGCTAACTCGCTCCACATTGAGAGCTAATATCAAATCCAAGTGAAAACCATATGCTAATCATTAAGCAGTGTTATTTAACTTTTATGGTTGCGGCATGTCAACATGCGTAAATTTCTAAAGGCTACTAT
>JASANF010008933.1:0-10726 GCA_030248245.1 Trissonchulus sp. WLG1_4
ATGGTGAAAGTTGCCCCCAGAAAAGTTGCTACGCGCACCCCTGGTGGCTCGGCCCCCCCCCAAATTTGTCAGCTGCCTACGTCCGTCTTACACAAAATTCACACTTAGCGTTAATTGAAACGTAAGCTTAAGCTTAGTATCAGATCAGGCTTAGATTCACGCTTAGCCTTAGGCTCAGGCTTACGAAATAATCGAAATTGTCTGGAAAAATCCTGCTAGCTTAGCTTAAAGAATCGTGTCAACTAAGCCTAGATGATGCCCTAAAATATCATAGCTCAATCAAAACTATCCAAAAACAAGACTATAGCCATTTTTGGCTTCAAACTTTGGCATACTTTTATAACACTGAAAATGCTATTTTCAAAAGGTCCATACTACTTTCAAAAAATCCAAATTAGTGGATGGGGTTATATTACAAAAAATGGTCCCTTCAAAGTGCTCTACTCCAAAATGTGTCCATGATATATCTCCCGGGTTAAATACAGTTGGGGCGGAACGCGGCATAGTGGATGTATTTTTTTCAGTAGAGTACCTTCGGGGAAGCATTTTTGTTGTTAGAACCCCTATTCACACATGGGCGTGAGGGGGGGGGGGATTGGGGGGGATTGCTCCCCCCCCAAGCCTGATGCCGCTCCCCCCCCAGACTAGGTCCGCTCCCCCCCCCCAGAATTTTTAGAAAGTAGCTCACGAAGGTAAATTGAGCGGCCGGGAAGCAAAATGGGTGGCTCACGAAGCAAAAATGAGTAGCTCAGGAGCAATTTGGTGGCTCGCGAAGCAAAATTTTCCGAAAAAGTTGCTCCGCACCCCCCCCCCGTCGACGGCTCCCCCCCCTCCCCCCCCCCAGATTTCTTTAGCTGCACATGTATGCCCCTATTTTATTTTTTGAATTTTCCGATATATATACGACCCCCCACATATCCGGTTGTTTTCCAAAGTTTTTTCCGTTCTAAATGTGTCTAAATGGAGTCGGAATAATGTTTACAATTTGTTAGAATCAAAATAAAGGCACTTTGACCCCATTACTGTCTAAAAATTGCCCAAATTTACCAGAATCATCTAATTTTTGACCAAATTCAAAATTGGCCTTAATTTAGGCTTAGGCTCAGGATTAGGTACTAAAATTGAAATTTTCAGGAAAAATCCAGCCAGCTCAGCCTTGAGAATTCCTGCCCAGCAAGCCTAGACGATGCCTTAGAACATCATTACGCACTCAAAACTATTCAACAACAAAGATTATCGCCATTTTTGGCTTCAAACTTTGGCCTACGTTCACGTCCAAAATCACTGAAAATTTAATTTTCAAGGTGTCATGGCTCGGAAAATCCAAAATTGTGGATAGGGGTTGTTTTACAAAAAAGCTCTGCTTAAGGTGCTCTACTCCAAAAAAAATAGTCCACTATTCCACCCCCCCCCCCCAACTGCACTTGATTCATACTCATACATGTATGGGGGGGGTGGGGCCGGGGGGAACCCCCCTCAAAATGGAGGAGTTTGAAAAAAATGGCAGTTTGTTTGAGAAATTTTGGATAAAATTTCGCTACATTTAGGGTCTTTTTGGTCGACCAGGTGGGGAGGCCGCCCAAAATTTGGGTTAAATGCAGTTGGGGGGAATAGTGGACCTATTTTTTGAGTAGAGCACCTTGGGGGAAGCATTTTTGCGTCAAGAACTTCTATTTCATTTTTTTTATTTTCTGAGATATGAACCCCCGAAATCTGAATCCTCAGTGAGGGACGTTTTCGCATTTTTTTCCAAAGCCCTTTGTTTTTTTCCGTTCTAATCGTGTCTAAATGGTGTCAAATTATTGTTTACAATTTTTTAGAATCAAAACAAAGGCTCTTTGACCGGGTTCCTGCCAAAAAATGGCCAGATTTGCCAGAAACGTCCATTTTTTGACCAAATTCAAACTTGGTCTTAGACTTAGGTTCAGGCTTAGGTTTAGACTCAGGCTTAGGTACTAAAAACTCCAAATCTTCAGGGGCTTAGGCTTAGGTTCAGGCTTAGGCTCAGGCTTAGGTACTAAAAAATCCAAATCTTCAGCAAAAATCCTGCCAGCTAAGCCTACATGATGCCTCAAGACATCATAACCCACTCAAAACTATCCAAAAACAAAGATTATAGCCATTTTTTGCTTCAAACTTTGGCCTACGTTGGTCGTTGACTTCCTAAAACACTGAAAATGAAATTTTTAAGGGTTCATAGCTCAGAAAATATAAATTTATGGATAGGGGCTCTATTACAAAAAATGCTTCCCTTGAGGTGCTCTACTCCAAAAAATAGGTCCACTATTCCCTCCACTCCCCCCAACTGCACTTGATTCAATTTTTTCTCCAATTCTTTAGTTACATTAGCCCCCCCCCAATCTCACTGGAAACCAGTTTTCTTTAGAAAAAATAGTACTCGACTAAAAAGAGTTCCCAAAGACAGACTGTCTTTGGGTCCTTTAAATGCGAAAAAAGGAGTAAAATAAAGAATCTACGACAAAATGCAGGGAATACGTTATTATACTAAAACAGAAAAATTGTCTACATTTGAGCTCGAATCTGATTGGCTGAAGCTCAGATGCAGAATCAGCTGAATTTTTTGAAAGTTTACAAGCTTCATACTAGTGCCTACTAATGAGTTGGCTCATCAAATTTTAACCAATGACACAAAAATTATTGCTCTTTTTGCAGCTTTACTGCTAATGATAATATATGACGCCGATTTTTGTTGACAACCAGTTTAGCCCTATTACTCATGCGCAACCGGTCAACCTTTTCGCGCAAAACTAACAACAAAAATAAATTCTACTTACCAAATAACCTATAAATCCACTAAAAACTTACGAAATTACTCCAGATACACTGCATATTATAGAATTTGTCATGTAATACAGCTCAAAAAATCGATAATTGATTGATAACTCATCAAGAACTAATAGGATATGTTCAAAAAGCTTACTTGCAGTATGGCGGATCAAGACGGTTCGAATGATATATTGGGCGTCTCAGGAGATGGTTCCAATGTTCTGGAAAATGTGACGAGAAAAAAAAAAAGATCATCATGACCAAAAATTTAATGTGTATTTTAAAAATATCTCCGCCCCCTCTGCATCGAATTACACCAAACTTGGTACAAAAGCGTAACTTTATGAGGACTATGTGTGTTGAAAATTTTATCTTGTTTGATTCACGCGTTTAACAGCTCTGCTCAATAAAGCTTTCTTAAAAGTCGCACTGAGGGTGTTTGCGTCCTATTATAGGTTTGGCGCTATCGCGCCAAACCTGATTTAGTCTTGGGCTTAGACTTAGGCTCAGGAAGCAATATACACCAAATACTTGGTCAGTTTAAGGCTCGATTCATACTTACAGCAGTATGTCCGTTCAGCCTGCAGAATGACGTCACTAGCAGCCTAGTGCAGTGGATCAGCCAGCGCATGTGACGTCATTATTTCGTCATTTTGTCGGCTGAACGGACATCGGCTGTAAGTATGAATCGACCCTAAGGGGGTAGTGTGAAGTGTTGCCAAAGCAGTTTTGCTCATAGGCTGCAAAAGGAGAGCCTTTTGCTTGAAATTGTACGTTCACTGAAAAAATACAGTCCAATGCTATATTGTGTTAAATAATTACTGCCAGACACTGGACTACCAATATCTTGAACCAATCACCAATTGTAAGCCAGACATCACACAATAGGGAAACAGGCACGTTTTGCGTGTAGAGTTAAATTAATTTTGGATAGAACTCGTTGCGACATGCTTGCAGTGCTGAGGATATTCTTCGAATATAAAACGCGGCACCAAAATATTTTAAAGCCAACATCTATAGCTAAGCATGACAACTCTTGCTTGCTTTACCGGATTAAGCGGACTGGACTTAATCAAGTCCGAGGTTTAGGAATGGCAAATCTGGTTGAACAGACTAAACTACTCAAAATAAGTCAGCATCTTAATTTTAGTCTGACTCCATTTCAAAAGAACACTGGACTAAACGGACTCAACATGCACGCTTAACTTTAGTTTAGTCCGTTTAGTAAAATCAGTAAAATCTTTTAGTCCGTAAAATCCGTTTAGTCCGACTAAAAAACAGCGCGCTTAAAGTTGAGTCCGCATAATCCGGAGAATTCGGAAAGAAAATTATAAGCTGAATTTTTTAACCGTTTAGTCCGATTAAAATTAACCTTTTAGTTTGGTGGTTACTAAAACCCGGCCCGGCCCGGCCCGGGCCGGGCCGTGAACTGACTAAAAGCCGGCCCGGCCCGGCCCGGGCCGTAGATTACCTAAAACCCGGCCCTATGTTAATTTTCGTCTTTCTGGGCCGGAAAATGACTAAAACCCGGCCCGGGCCATACTTTGACTAAAACCCGGCCCAAGGTGTATCCTGTGTTTGCCCGGGCCGGAAAATGACTAAAACCCGGCCCGGGCCATACTTTGACTAAAACCCGGCCCAAGGTGTATCCTGTGTTTGCCCGGGCCGGAAAATGACTAAAATCCGGCCCGGGCCATACTTTGACTAAAACCCGGCCCAAGGTGTATCCTGTGTTTGCCCGGGCCGGAAAATGACTAAAACCCGGCCCGGGCCATACTTTGACTAAAACCCGGCCCAAGGTGTATCCTGTGTTTGCCCGGGCCGGAAAATGACTAAAACCCGGCCCGGGCCATACTTTGACTAAAACCCGGCCCAAGGTGTATCCTGTGTTTGCCCGGGCCGGAAAATGACTAAAACCCGGCCCGGGCCATACTTTGACTAAAACCCGGCCCAAGGTGTATCCTGTGTTTGCCCGGGCCGGAAAATGACTAAAACCCGGCCCGGGCCGTACTTTGACTAAAACCCGGCCCAAGGTGTATCCTGTGTTTGCCCGGGCCGGAAAATGACTAAAACCCGGCCCGGCCCATACTTTGACTAAAATCTAAAGCAATGAGATTCACACGATTAAAGCGATTCCAAATTACAACTGATTGAGCAAAAACAACCACGAATAAGTAACAAACAAAAATAAGTGATTCACAGCCCAGTGAATCAATTGTCCAAACAGCTGGGACTGGGACATTGATAGTTATTTGTCAGTTTGCCTTCAACTCCCGCATAGTCTTGGTGCCACTGATTTTTACACGGTTACTAAACGGTTACACGGTTACTAAACAGTTACACGGTTACTAACCGGTTACACGGTTACTAAACCAATATCTAGATCTGCAGACCAGCAAGCTACCATATGAGCTACTGAGACAGCTAGCAAAGCTACTGCACTACTGCAAAGCTGTCCGTTGCACAATGCTAAGCTTGCACACACATGCGTATATAAAGTAACATACAGGCATATCACTTGCGCACAATTGTAGGCTAATTTGCATAAATCCAGCAGCCAAACGAACACTTTTCTTAACGGGTACACGAAGTCAAAAAACGGATAGTGTAACAGGTTACACTATCCGTTTAAATTAACCGTTTACACTAGGCTATCCGTTTAGAGCAAACGATTACAGTATCCGCGGTTACTGTGTCTTAACGTGTACACGCTGTAACCGCTAAGTAACCACGAATAGTAACCCCTAACCGTGTACACGCTAAGCTTAGCGTGTACACGGTTACACGCGTGTACACGGTTCGTACCGTGTAATCGTTCCCAGCCCTAGTTAGGACTTAGGACTATCAACGGATTTTAGTCAAACTATGGCCCGGGCCGGGTTTTAGTCAAAGTATGGCCCGGGCCGGGTTTTAGTCATTTTCCGGCCCGGGCAAACACAGGATACACCTTGGGCCGGGTTTTAGTCAAAGTATGGCCCGGGCCGGGTTTTAGTCATTTTCCGGCCCGGGCAAACACAGGATACACCTTGGGCCGGGTTTTAGTCAAAGTATGGCCCGGCCGGGTTTTAGTCATTTTCCGGCCCGGGCAAACACAGGATTACATTTTGGGCCGGGTTTTAGAAAAAGTATGGCCCGGGCCGGGTTTTAGTCATTTTCCGGCCCGGGCAAACACAGGATACACCTTGGACCGGGTTTTAGTCAAAGTATGGCCCGGGCCGGGTTTTAGTCATTTTCCGGCCCGGGCAAACACAGGATACACCTTGGGCCGGGTTTTAGTCAAAGTATGGCCTGGGCCGGGTTTTAGTCATTTTCCGGCCCGGACAAACACAGGATTACACCTTGGGTCGGGTTTTAGTCAAAGTATGGCCCGGGCCGGGTTTTAGTCATTTTCCGGCCCGGGCAAACACAGGATACACCTTGGGCCGGGTTTTAGTCAAAGTATGGCCCGGGCCGGGTTTTAGTCATTTTCCGGCCCAGAAAGACGAAAATTAACATAGGGCCGGGTTTTAGGTAATCTACGGCCCGGGCCGGGCCGGGCCGGCTTTTAGTCAGTTCACGGCCCGGCCCGGGCCGGGCCGGGCCGGGTTTTAGTAACCACCTTTTAGTTTGGTGAAGGAATCTGTCCTCAGTCATAGCTACTAGCAAGAGTCTACTAGCCAGCAAATGCTAGCGCTAATTTTCAAAAATGTTACCATTTTTCAGGGGCTGTAACTCTGTAAGAGGGTTAACGCTTGATGGTAAAGGCATAAAATTTTGAGAAAATGAGGTGCCTGCTTGGTCAAAGAAAAGAAACCTAGTTACGGGTTAACTTTACTGACTGCGACTGAAATAAATGACAATCTAAATTTTGAAGGGAAATCATACGTTAATTTGCAAAACGCTTGTGTTAACTAAAACATTGTTACGAAATAGTTTTTTTGTGCAAAGACTAACATCACAGATGTCTAGAAACATTTCTGTATATAGGTACGTGTCTTCTTCTTAAACTATATACTTCTGCCACTATAAAAAGCCAATATTTGAATAATTGGATTAGTAGTTAGACTTGTGCATTTGATTGACCGCTAGAAAACATTGTGAAGTTATACAACACGCCAAATTTCGAAATTTTGGGGTCCAGTCATAAAATTTTTTACCGATGCGGATCGCCGACACGGAATTTCAATGTCGAGCCAATCCGTTGATACGATCCAAGCCACATCACTAGTTGGAAACGCCATCTAAAGTCTGACATCCCTTGGCTCTACTGTTATTTAGCTAGGTAAATAGTTAAATGCTAAATTATTTAGCTAGCAGATTTTTACTAGCTAATAGTTAATAGCTATTAGTTAAATTCTTCTAGTTAAATTAATAGTTAAGTTAAATTCCGTCAGGAATAAAACTAGCATTTTAACTAGGCAATTTAACTAGATTTTAACTAGCTGGCTAGATATCGTGAGAATCCTATCTGCAGAAATTTTGCATCTTTGTCTCGTGTATTTGCTAGTGTGTAGACGTGGTTTGTGATAATAATGTGACTACAGGTGGTGGTACTCGTATTGGTGATTAAAGTTTGTACGAATTGAATACTAACTTGAGGGTATTTTACGGGCGATTCCTCCTTTTGTACAGACTCTTTTCATAACGGTCAAATACTCAAATAGGCGATCTAAACGGCAGTACGGCTGTTTGTTACGACTTACGACAGTAATCAGGACTATATCACCCGTATGCCGGTTTGGCGTTCAGCCTCAAGTCCGTTCACCAGAATTAAAAAGCACTATCTCAGTAGAGCAAACGAATTTAGAATATATACTAATAAATATATCGCAGTTTTGCTCGCATGTCCACACAGTTACAGTAATGTGCATAAAAAAAGTTCCTGTTCGTCGACGAGCTTCATCCGTCGCGAAAAGTGACCAAGGTTGGCAGGAAAGTGACGAACAAACATTTGTTAAAAAGTGCTCCAAAACACATTTTCAATGTAAAAAAGTGAAAAATTGAAAATTTTTTGTTAGTCATTTTCCGGTCACGGTTCTTCACTTTTCACGAAGGATGAGCTTGTCGTACGCCGACGAACAGAGAACTTTTCTACGCACAGTACTATAGGCAGGAAAGTTTTAGTTTAAACTAAATTTGGCTTAGCTCAGCCTTGGCAGGAGAATTAGACTCTAACTTTTCTGTTAACTAGCGCAAAACCAGTTCTACTAAAACGATTGTAATTTCATTAGTACTAGTAAATTTTTGCGCAAGAGTTTGCTATTTTTCGAATTGACACACCCAGTCGAAGCGTTTCCAGGTATTGCGGAGTTTCTAGCACGTCTGTGGGCTGAGAAATTGAAGGTTAAAGATCAGTCAAAATTTCAACTTTGACTGTCAAATTTCTACAGTACTGTGCAAAAAAAATTTTCCAGTTCGTCGGCGTATGACGAGCTCCATCCGTCGCGAAAAGTGACCAAGGTTTGCCGGAAAGTGACGAACAAATTTTTTTCTAAAGTACTCAAGAACACATTTTCAATGTTAAAAAAATGAAAAATTAAAATGTTTTTGTTCGTCACTTTCCGGCCACCGTTCGTCATTTTCCGCTAAGCTTCGTCACTTTTCGCGAAGGATGAAGCTCGTCGTACGCCGACGAACAGGGAACTTTTTACGCACAGTACTGTATATATTCGTACGTTCCAATTTATTCCCGGTTGCTTTGAAACATATGCGTCGAAATCGAAAGAAAGAAGAGGGTTAATGTTGAGAGTGCATGCTTTTACCCTGGCTACAGTTTAGGAATGAGTTGCGACTTGCGACCAAATAACTGACTGAAACTGCTGAACCCTGAGACAAAGGTAGCGTCATTGTTGTGACTGCTCGTTGTACTCTTGATGCTTATAATTCTTTTTTTCCTGTTGGGCCACAGCCCAACAGGTCCTTAATTTTGATTCTGGTATCTTAACGCAGTGCTAGTGTTAAAGTGTTAATATGCGGAGTGTGTTTTACACGTCTTCTACCGTAGCTTTGCGTCTGTCACAACTAAAATGCCTGTTATAATCGGTTACTTGGTGCTTTCATTGTTCTTGAGAAGGGTATTGAAAAAAAACAAAAGTCTGACAAAAGTGAGCTGCTGGGAATCGACGAGGTCAACTCACGGTCACCAACCGAATAAACTAACCGCTCGACCATGTAGCTCCGTGCTACCCAAATGCTACATTGCAAAGTAACATCATATTTCTATTTAAAATCAACAATACAGTACTCTCTGCCTCCAAACGGACACAGCAATAGAGACGTTAAATTTTCATAATGTAATTTTTCATTCTAAGTTCCAATTGCTGAAAGCTTCAGATTGAAATTTTGCACTGTAATGACTGCGAAGGGAAACTTATTTATGGGAAGTATGTAAGTTCAGAGAGAGCACTTCCACTGGCCCAACAGGTTTACGATGGCCTCTGGCCAATGTACTTAAAAGTGAATGCTTGATACTTACTGAATAGTTTTGCCGAAAACTTAGCTTGTTTTCTGAAGAAATCGGGTATTGCTTTTTGTCTCAGGGTTTTTGGTTTTAGTCTTAGTTTTAGTCAAGCTATTTTTTCCTCCGTGGCTTTTGGAATCATTGGGTAGATTTCACAAAGGTGGTTTTACTAAACCATGGTTTTATGTACGTTTTCATATAATTTGCACATAATTTCATTACGAAATATGGTCTGATTCATTACGAATTTCCTAGATTTTCTTAAACCATGGTTTTAGCTCAGTAGAAATTTCAAACCTGCAGCATAGCAGGTCTCTATTTTGCTGCAATTTCAACTGAGCTAAAACCATGGTTTAAGAAAATCTAGGGAATTCGTAACGAATCAGGCGGTATTTCGTAATGAAATTATGTGCAAATCATATCAAAACGTACGTAAAACCATGGTTTAGTTAAACCACCTTTGTGAAATCCACCCATTATGTCTGCAGAGTACTAGCAGTTGCTGCCATAATGCAATAGTCCTCAACTGTTGAAGAGTTCGTTTCCACTTAAATAACATATCCTAGTTAAATATCTAGTTATATTTATTTTTCTGCTAGCTAATAGTTATATTAAATGAAAGTAAATAGTTTTATGTTAAAAAAAAATTTGCCGTTAGTTAAAAGCTATTAGTTTTATTAAAAATTTTTACCGATAGTGAATAGTTTATAGTTAAGCTAAAATAAAATAGGCTAGCTAAATAACAGTACTTGGCTCCAACACCCATAGCAATCCAAAAATCCCCAACCCCCCCCACCCCTTCCACTCCCCCCCCCCACCCCCCATCACACACCCCCCCCCCCCCCCCCCCCCAAGTATATACGCGGCGGCTGAGACCGCCGCGTAATAAAAGTTCAAACAAGCAAAAGTTTACTGCAAAAGTAATTCAGTGAGTGAGAAGAGTGAACGTTTGACAACATTAGGCCTGTTGCGCAGTAAAAACTAATCGCAAGCCAAAGTAAATTGAACAATTTGAAGAGTATATTATAGCAAAGTATGACAATCTGAATTAGAGTGAAATGTGTTAATTGCTTTTGTACTGTGACCGTTCATAAAACCGGTAAATGTAAAAAAACTCAAAATTTTTAAGACACTCCAGTACGCAAAGTCCTAAACTCCAGTCGTTTTTATGATTTTCAGGGTGGACTGCAACAAATCGAATAAGTCTCAGCTGGAGCTAAACAAACTCCAGTTGAATAGATGTAGTTAAATCTCATCTAAGTCCCAGCGAAACCTCAGTTTTCAACGAAATCTTGAGCACCAACTGCGTTAATCTTTATTGGTGGACCGATTTAGGAAATTTAAGCCTGAGTTAAATCGGTTTAAGCTAATCGTCAGTTAATCCGATTTGGTGCAGTCCACCGTTGATGTTCTAAAGTCAGACTCTTGCTTTGATTTCGGTGTCCCTTTGGGCAAATGGCTTTCGGCTTGTTCGATTTCAATGGAAATTCAATTATCGCA